>JASXTE010000422.1:0-47410 GCA_030280995.1 Hemileia vastatrix | reverse complement strand
TGAACTGACTCCTTCAATTCTTGTTCTTGTAATCTTGTTTCTTCTCTCTTCACAGTCTAGTACTCTGTGAACGCTGGAAACCTGATCCCGATCTGCTACTAGCAACAGTCTTCCATACCAACCATCAGCAAATCATAGCAACATGCCAAAGAGAACCAATGAGGAGTCTCAATCGGAGCCAGCAGCAAAGCGAGTTGCAAACTCATCTTCTCATGAGGATCTCCTCGTCGAGGCTCAAGCTTCTCTGGACAGACTTGATTTCAAAACAGCTGAGACCATCTGCTCCGAGGTGAGTACAACTTCTCCTGCATAGAGAGAGAGAGAAAGAGCGAGCTGTCTTTCCCTTCTTCTTCGTGCTGATCGATCTTGTCTGTTCTCTCCCTTGCTATCGCCTTATCCAGATCATCGATTCGAACCCTAAAGATGTTCACGAGCCTCTCGTGATGAGAAGCATCAGCTTGGGAAAGACGAACCGACCTTACGAGGCAGTCCAAGATGTGGAGAGAGCTTTGAATTCGAAGAAGAGTGTCGAGGTGAGTGTCTATACTCTGATGTCGAATTTGAAGCTCCTGAAAATCATGCTTACTAGCATCTATCTATTCACCAGACTCATCTCAGAGCCGCCTTCGTCTACCTAGGAATGGTCCAACATCATCTCGATCTAGCCAAGGGTAACTTCGAGGCGAACGAGAATCCTACCACTTCTCTACCTTCACGTAACGTCATCGAGCTAGAAGAGTCGATTCAAGATGCCAAAGAACTAGAGAAGAGAGGATCATTCAAGAGAGTCTCACCAGAGCTGTTCGTCAAGATCGCCTCTTTCTGTGACTCTCCCTCTTTGATAAAATTATCCAGAGTCTCCAAGCAGTTCAATCAGTCGATTCTAGACGACGAGGAACTCTTCAGAAGCTTCTCAATGAGAGGAAACATTGATCAGATCAACCGAGGATTAGGGGTCTTTACCAAGAAGTGCAACAACACCATTCATTCTGTCAAGCTAGAAGTACTGGATGAAGTGGATAGCGGTAGAAAAGTAACACTGTCATTGCTTCTACTGAGATCAAAAAGCACTCTTCGCTCAATGGTTTTGGCTCACCGAAGCGATTTGGGATACACGTGGCTCTCAATCGCTCAATGCTGTCCTTTGCTGAAAGTTTTCTCTACTTCAAGATTGGATCCAACCGCCAAGTTCCATCATCCAACTTCCGATCGTTCAATTTTCGTTATTCGTCCGGACAAATGGCTGGTCGAGCATCTAGAGACATTCATAGTGACCTGCGGATCCTTCATTCTGTACTGTGAAGACAATTTGTTGTCTGTTTTGCAAAGAGCAACAGTAGTCAAGATCAGCGACGAAAGAGTCAGTCAGGCCTGGGTCATCAACCTTTTATCTTCAACACCAAGTCTTGTCGAAGTGGAGATTCCCTTTCAAGAGTATCTTACAGAAGAAGACGGGACAAGCGAGATGCCGGACTTCAACTTACCATCCTTAATCTCGTTGAGTTTGGGTAGAGTCCCTCTGGAGGAGATTGATGGCCACGAGGGCGTCTTTTTTGAGAGGTTAAAGGCACCAACCCTTCTGAAACTATCGCTCGGCAAGGTCGTTAGCCCTGAGCAACTCAATTTGTTGGAGTTTCATGATTCACTTCGATTTCTCCGGGTAGGAGTTGAACGATATTCTTTTCACCAGCAGTCTGCGGAACTTTTTGCTTACAGATTGGTCTGTGTCATTTCCTACTTGGTCAATCTTCAAAGCATTGAACTCCAAATTGGTGGGACTCGATCAACTCAGTTCTGTGAAGAGTTTCTACTTCTTATCACTCCTAAATCTGCCAGAGCGATCCAGAACGGATGGAAGGACAACCTCTTGCTACCTCAACTCAAATCCGTCACTATCGGGTCGGACTCAGAAGTATATGACGAATCAAATCAAGTCTCTGTGGCTGTTATGGATCTCACGTGCCTGGTTGCAAGTCGACTTGCGATCGACAGGCAAGTGTCATCAACCGACGTCCTGTCTTCTTCAAGTGGTGATTTCGAAGCGTCTGAAGCTCCAGTCTCTTCAACCAACGTCAAGTTCTCCGATTCGAAATCTCAAGTCTGCTCCGCCATCGAAAGTTTGGACGTCAAGCATTCCCGTGTTGATCATGGTTATGATCATTTTAGGGAGACAACAGACGCTTCAACATGGCTTTCAAAGAATGTCTTGAACTTCAAACCTTCTTCTTTCAAATGGTGAGCGTTTGGTCAGAGATGGTGGAGTCTCTATTCTCGCAAGCTCATTGACCTTCTTGTTGTCTTGATGTTCAAATTCTCTTGATTCCAGAAAGATCGTCATAATGGAAAGTTCAAAGGGTCAAACTCATTTCGTCTCTCGTAATTCTGAGTTTCGACTTTGACCGTCAACACTTTCTTTAACTAAAGGTAGTTCAATGCCAAAGCTTTGTTTTCAAAGAGTTAGAGGTCATATTTTAGCTAAGTCTTGAGGTCTCAACCTTTCTTATTGTCCATTTCTTCAGTGTGACGATCCTGGGGAGTCCTGGGAGATTGTGTTTGGACCAAGGTCCAAATCTGTCATTGCTCGCCCTTGACTCTCTCCGAAACATGTTTTTCTCTGGGAAAGCTCTCGTTGATCCGATCTAGACCATCCAGAACCATTTGAGGCCCGCTCATCCCTCGGAGATCTTGGAAGGTGGCTCGTCGTTCCTTGGGGTCGTGGGACTTGGAATGAAAATCTGTTGTCCCTTTTGCTCTCTGTTTCGTCTTAGTGTTCATTTTTCTACTCTTTCTCCCTCATGAACAGCTTTATGTCACCTTTGTCCTTAACTTTTGTCTACTTTCTTTGCCTGCGTACTGCTTTTTCTTTCCTTCTCTTCTCGACAGCTTTTGTTTCTGTTTCCTAACTTGCGGTGAGAGCTGAGACCTTCTCCCTCTCTCTCTGAACTTCTTCTATCTATTTTGTCCCGAAGCAAGTACTTCTCATAATTTCCAAGAAAAGATTTGAGCTCTGCTAGAGAATCACCCGAGGATACTTCTCCCACGCATCCTCTCTGACTTCTCACTTACTCTTTCGAGCAATCCTCTTCGCAACTCAGTCTCGCTTCCCAATCCATTGACTGCGCCTCGCAGACCTTAGCTTTTGATCTTAGTATCCCTAGAACATTGTTTGCATGATGAAGACCTCTCTTGGCCTTGATTAACACCGTGCAGAACGTCGAGAGAACCGAATCTCGGCCGACCTCCACAAAGTTGAAGAAAGCTGTATAAAAGAGATCTTCTATCTCGATACTCTTTCAAAACATTCCAAACACAGTATAACATCTCTTCTAACCTCTGAACTCAGCAGCAAATCTTCAAACAACGAGATGACTTCCAAGACCACTTATCCATCTCGTCAAAAGATCGAGAGCATCTTCAAGCCTATGGAGACTGGAGACTTCGCCACTACCTTCAAACACGTTTCTCCCGAGTGAGTGAAAAGAGATCGATAGACTTACATCGCTACTACTCACCAGAAATCACCGTCTCAACATCACGAATAAGAGCAATAAAAGCGATCAGAAGACTTCTTTTGTTCTTCTCTCACTTTCTTCCCATTTATGCTTCTTACCTCCTCAATCTTCTTTCTGTCGATGATTTCCCTCACTGTTTTAGTGTCAATTGGACGCTCATGGGTACTCATCCTCTCGCTGGTACTTATACAAGTAAGGAGGAATTCATCAACAAGACTCTGAATCGTTTGAATGCCATCATAAAAGAACCTGGCATCCAACTTCGCATTAGAAATATAATCGGAGGTGGTGATCAGCCTTGGGCCACGCTTGAACTAATCGCAAGTGCAGAATGTAATAATGGTAAGTTTGACTCTGGAAGATTGGTAGTCTTAGGAGAAGAAAGTCTGAGCTGACGACCACTTCCTTTTCTTCTTCACCATTGACGAGCAGGGTTCAAGTTCGATAACACCTATGCTTGGGTCGTCCGTTTCGACGAGAACGAGACGGTAGTAGAAGCCAGAGGTTATCTAGATTCTTGGATGGTCAAAGAAGCGATCGAGACGAACGAGGTTCCCTCAAAAAGAGCTCCACTCCCCGAGATCTGAACGAAGTGCATACCATTTATGAATCTAGCAATGAACCTTTAATCTGTTTCAGCTGATGAGTAATAAGATCGATGCTTTAAGTTAACCCACAGCACAAGAAAATCAATTCTTATGTCGAGGCAATCGAGCCCATCTGAAATCTTGTCTTTCACCTATCTACTCGAGTTTGTTCGTTCTAGAATCTGATGTGTAAATTTCGATTCGCTATTGTAGTAGAAGAGAAAAAGAGCTGGTACAGAGAAATGGTCTTTGAAAAAAACTGACATTATTGAGAAAGAAACCAAAGTAAGTCACCGGAAGAATGGATTAGAGAAATGACTATCGGGGAAGACAATTGATCGAACAGACTTGAGAGGGAAAAAAACAATGCTTATTGAAAGAGATGATCTTTTGGAGAGTTGAAATGAGTTGAAGAAAAGAAAGAAGGCTTGTAAAAGAGATGAACGTTGCGAGAAGAGAGAGAAAGGCTGAAGAGAACTGTTCTTTCTTCACTTTGGCTGAACTGTAGGTTGAATTCTTCTCTTCTTCTTCGGTTGATCACTTGAAGATGAATCCTGATTAGTTGTGGTGTCTTTAGCATCTGTCGATGTCGATGTTGTAGCTGTAGAAGTCGAAGTAGATGGATTTCCAGTCGTCAAACCCAAACCTAAAGGACTTTGAGAAAGAGTTGAATGAGGTTGTTGTTGCTGAACTGAAGTTGAGGCATTGTTATTGACAGAAGAAGAAGAAGAAGATGACGAGGGAGCTGAAGAACCGCCATGAGCATGTAGGATATTGGTTGGATTTCCACCAATTGGAGCTTTCAAAGAAGGTTGAGAAGAGTATTGATATGGAGTTCCAAGTTCATTATAATCAAAGACCGCGATCGAGCAATAGCCATCAGTTGAAGACATCATCAGAGTTTGACCATCTGGTGACCTGTAGGTTGAAAAGGAGAAATGAGAAAAGAGAGAAAAAGAAGAGTGATGAGCTTCCCGTCGTCGGTTTCGTTTCGATTCACCATCTTCTTGGTCTTGGTCTCGAATACTCACCAGGCCAGATCAGTGAAAGCGGCATAATGCATGTTACTAAAGCAACAAAGAGGACCAGTCTGCTGAGTATCGTAAATCCAAACACTATCATAAGTAGCGACTGCGAATACCATTCTATAAGGTAAACCGATCATACTTTTCGGTTTAGATTCATCACTCGATTTCTTATTCGAGCCATCTGAATCATCGCTAGAATCATGTCTAGCTCTCTTTCCATCCTTCTTACTACTCGAATCCCCTTCTTGAGCGTTTGAACTTGAAGTAACTGGAGGAGCGATGTTGACTGATTTCTCCCTTCCAACTTCCAAAGGAACGGTTTGATGAGGTTTATTACCTTCATCACCATTCGGATTGACTCTCAGTTCGTAAAGGATAGGATTGAATTTGACCACTATACTTGCAGTCTTATGACCAGGTAAATGAGCAATCGGAGAATTGGATCGATTAAAGTTACCTCTTCCATAAAGATAAACTGTGGATCTAGTAGTATTTGAATTCGAATTTTGATTCTTGTTATTTGGATTTGTTGTCGTCGAAGGAGGAATGGGAGAAGCAGCAGAACTACTACTCGTCGAAGGCAATTGATCTTTAGAAAAAGTAGGACTTGAAGGACTGACGATATTATTTCCATGAGAGTCTTTGACATTGCTGTCAAAGATTCCAGCCGGAGTGACCAATAGAGCCCCGTCAGGACTGAAGTTCAATCTTCTAAAGAAGCCAGTGAAATGTTCATCTCCATACAATTGAACTCTTGCCAACATTCCTTTTCCGTGACCCATTCCCAATTGAGCTTGAGCTGCTTTCAGTCTCTGTTTTGGACTTGGAGGAGCTCTAATGGCAGGCAAAGGCGGCATTGGAGAGGGAGACCTAACCGATCTGGCCAAGTTACCACCACCACCACCATTCCCACCTCCTCCTTGAGTTGAAGCCGAAGAGGATCTACCATGTCTGAGATCCGAAGATCCACTGGCTGTCGCATTGTTGTTGATCAGTTCGTTCGTAGAGGAAGAAGTAGGGATTCCACCAGGCGCTCCAGCGCTTGCCAATCTGACCATCGAAGAAGTGGAAGTTGGAGGCGAGCCCAATGGATCGATTTCTGCATTGGAACCACTGAAACTCGATCTTCTGGAAGGTGTACGTTGAGGTGGGTTCATGGCATGAGAGATTCCACCACCCCCAATTGCAGAAGTGGTAGAGAATGGACTTTGAGGAATGGAAGGGGTTGGAGTTGCAGGTCTGTTGTTGTTAGAAGAGCCACTAGCACCGAAAGAACTGTTATGGATTGCAGTCGTAAGTTGAGGATTCGTTGGATTGTTACTACTTCCTCCAATTACACTTGAAGGTGTTGAACTTCTACCGGATCTTCCAGGAGGGAAAGAACTGTCTCTTTCTCCACCGCTTTCACTGGCATGAGAAACGCTACTTCCTCTTCTTTGCATTGGTGGTCTAGCTTGAGGATCCCAGATAAAGTTTCCACCACCACCACTGCTGCTGCTACCAGTATTTCCACTCGCATTTGAATTCGAGATGTCTAGATTTGATTTCGAAAGGTTACTTGGACCAGCTAGAGCGTTGATGTTGTTACTGCTGCTGCTAGAAGTAGAATGATCCTTTCCTCCAACTCCACCAAAACTTCCACTTCTCTTGTGAAGTTCCATTCTGGTGTTCTTCGAAACCGTAATCGGTGTACCTGGTAGACCTGAATGAGTTCCAGTAGGAGTGATCTTGGTGTTGAGATTGAAGATGTGAACGCTTCTATCGGCAGATTGAGTAGCCAAGAATTCATTCAACGGATCCCAAGCCACTCCTTGGACGTGGAGAGAATGTTCCAAGATTTCCCTGATGACGGAAGCTGAGTATGGAAAGAAGATCAAAAGGACAAGTTTAGCTTTAGGTTCTATCGTTTCTTGAATCTCATCATTGGTTCTCTTCCTTCGATTCTTTCGATCTCTCGATTCCTCTCTCTATACTCACAACTAGCTACGTCTATGATCCTGACAACGAAGTCGGTGCCACCAGCAGCTATGGCTTCACCGTTTGGACTCCAAGCCAAATCGTAGAGTTCCGAGGGAGTGATCTTCATGGTATGACCCGCCTTCCAAGTCTCCTTCGAATAAGAAGCCTCTTCATCTGTGAATGCATTGTGTTGAAGGTTATGATGAGTCGTCTGTGACCAAACCATCAACATCCCGTCTATTCAGAGGGAGAATAAGGGATCGAATCAAAGAAAAAAGGCAGAAGAGATTAGGCATGAGTTCGTTGGAGGAGCTGCTGCCTGTCAAGTTCTAGAGCTAACGGCGACAATAGACTCACCATCACCAGCAGTTCCTATACGTTCTCCATCCGGACTGAACTTGACTGCATTGACTGCATTGGTGTGTTTGGTGAGAGTGGATAGGAATTCGACCCTTGGAGGCAAGGCGGTGGCATTGGCAGCAGCGTTTGCCAGAGCTGCAGGAGAGGGAATGTTTGGATAGACCATCCATACCTTTGAACGAAGTAGAGAGAGAGAAAAGTTGGCATTGTAAGCATCGAGAGTGAAGACGAAAGAAACAAGGGAATGATGGGAGATCGAAGGAAGCAATCTTGGCTGATCATCTGCGTCTGTTCGACAGAAGTAGCATAATAATCAAGATGATCCCTATCATAGCATTACGAGGGCAAGCATCTCTGAGAGATGACGATAGATAAGAGAGGAATGGCAAGCCAAGCACGCTCCTTCGACTAGCATCTACAAGTTCATGCTGCGAGAGTGAGAAGTGCAGAAGAGCTCTCGAGAAGCTCTGTTTGAGACTTCCAAACTGTCTTCTATCTTTAGAATTGCCAATCACGACTCTGATCACCCAATCCTTGAAAGAAGGCCTGAAATATTGCTGCTTGCCTGTATCTCTTTGTGTTACTCTGTGCTCTATCTCTCTATCTCTGTGTGTACTCACTCTGACATGTTTATCAGCTCCAGCGGTAGCGAATCTCCAAGGTTGACTTGAAGCAGCCAACAAGCTTGCATTCGAAGTAGAGGCTGAATCTTGATTATCACTGAGTTGATTTGCAGCAGTTGCGTGTAGATTGTTGAGGTCCAAAGTCTTTCTCAGACTTGCAGCGTTGACGGATTGGAAAGAGCAAGAAAAGATGGGCTGAGTGTCGTGCCAACGAATCTCAAACGTGTTTGATCGAACCATTTAGATAGAACGAGATGGTTAATGGGAGAGAGAGAGAAAGATCCAGGAGAGGAGAAGAGAAGATGGATGTGGTTTGCTGCTTTCTTGCTCTTGATTGCCAGTCTGACCTGCTTTGGATAGTTGATCTGAATTCTTCTTTCAGATAAGCCAATAGACTCGATGCGATTCAATTCTGTTCTGCGACGTTGTGAATGATGGAATCAATGGTCAAAGACAATAAAGTTGAGAACGTCGCCTTGCAGCAGCTCACAGCTCGTCCTTTGCAGGTAATCGGTCAAGGCACTCGTCGACTCTGTATCTTTTCAGTCAGAAATGAAGGATCCTTTCCAACTTTATAGTCAAAAAAAACCAGCTTGAAACCTCGAGCGAGGGACGAGTGATGCGCGACAACCTCTGTTGAGCAGTCGAGCTATAGACGATCTTCTCAAGCTTGAACTTCTCTTCTCTCCATCAACGACAACGTCACTCACTTTTCAAGATGTCAGCGATTGAATTGATCAATCCTCGAGCTGAGTCAGTCAGAAGAACGCAGGCTCTTCAGGTAAACACTGCAGGCGCAATCGGTCTGGCAAACGTAGTGAAATCCAACCTCGGTCCAAGAGGTGAGTAGAAGAAACAAGGAATAGAGAGAAAGAGTAACGAAGAAGGTTGAAGACAAGATTCAGACTGGACTGCCTTCTTCTCTTTAGTCATTCTTCTACTCTAGTTAATCATTAGAAATCTCCTTCGTATCTATAACACAAGCCAAAGAAGCGAATGGAAAGATAGACGAGAGAGAATCCCATCTTCTATCTTCTATCCTTCTACTTCTTCCAACCTTCCACTCTCTAATGCATTACCCGACTTCACTCCCGCATACATTCTCATCTTTAATCTCTAACCTCTACTCTCTTTCCTCACCCTCCTTTCTCGTTCGGCTAGGTACGATCAAAATGTTAGTAGACGGATCTGGCAACCTGAAAATGACCAAGGATGGCAAAGTTCTCCTAACAGAAATGCAAATCCAAAACCCTACTGCAGCCATGATTGCCAGGACTGCAGTCGCACAGGATGAACAATGCGGGGATGGTACGACTTCCGTCATCCTACTCGTGGGAGAATTGCTGAAACAGGCAGAGAGGTATACTCAGGAAGGAGTTCATCCAAGAGTCATTGGAGAGGGCTTCGAGGAGGCTAAAAAGGGAGTGCTCAAAGTAAGTGTCTAGAAGATGAAAGGGGAGTGACATTGAGAAAGGGAGATGATGAGGGAGTCGAAGAGTCGGGAGGATGAAGATAGAGATAGACAGAGATGAGCAACTCTTCTCAATAGGTTCTCGAGAGAAAGGGCATACATTCGAACTCAGAGTATCTTCATGGTCAGAATTCTAATGGATAGACTTTCTATATCAACTGATTTGACCTTTCTGACGAGATGGAATTGCCGAAGAGATCTCTTTTTGTCTTCTAAGATCTTAATCTTCCTCTTCCTCTTTCTCTACCCTCTTTCTCTCTTTCCCACCATCCTCTTCCGGTTCCCTTCTCTTCAGTTTCTAGAAACATTCAAGCAAACTCCAACTCTAGATCGATCCACCTTGATCAGGGTAGCTCACACTTCCGTAGCTACCAAGCTTCATTCTTCCATGGCCAAACAACTTTCTTCAGACATTGTAGACGCAGTCTTATCCATCAAACCAACCGAATCTAGCTCCATCGAAGCTCCTGTCTTGAAAGAAGATGGTTCATCAGAACAAGTCATGGAATGGCAAGTCAAGAATCCAATCGATTTACACATGATTGAAATCATGAAGATGCAACATAAGACTGAAACTGACACTCAATTGATTAGAGGTTTGGTATTGGATCATGGTGCTAGACATGTAGATATGCCAAAGAGAGTCGAAAACGCTTTCGTGTTGACTTTGAATGTTTCTTTGGAATATGAGAAGACGTGAGTGGAGAGTGGAGATTCGATACGCAAGATTTCTTTGAAATGTGTTTTCTTTCTCCCCTGGAAGGAATACTGATTTCTTTTCTTCGCATTTCTATCATCTTCTCATCTCTTCCCCAGTGAGGTCAATTCTTCTTTCTTCTATTCGTCAGCCGAACAACGTGAGAAATTGGTAGAATCGGAGAGAAGATTCGTAGATGCCAAATTGAAGAAGATTGTGGAACTAAAGAATCTAGTCTGCGATGAATCCACCGAATCGAGTTCCACTAGTAACGAAAAGGGAAAAAGAAGAATTTCGTAATCTTCAATCAAAAGGGAATCGATCCAATGTCTTTGGACATTTTAGCAAAGAATGGAATCCTAGCATTGAGAAGAGCCAAGAGAAGAAACATGGAAAGATTACAATTATGCTGTGGAGGAGTAGCTCAGAATTCAGTTGAAGATCTATCTCCTGAAATCCTAGGTTACGCAGGATTAGTCTATGAGCATACATTAGGAGAAGAAAAATATACTTTTGTAGAAGAATGTAAGGAACCTAAATCCGTCACTCTTTTATTGAAAGGACCTAATTCTCATACCATTACTCAAATCCAAGATGCAGTTAGAGATGGTTTGAGATCAGTCAAAAATGCCATTGAGGATTCTTCTTTGATTCCAGGAGGAGGAGCTTTCGAATTGGGTGCTAGTAACTTTTTGTTGAACGAGACGAAAAAGAATGCTAAAGGTAGGGCTAAATTGGGAGTTCAAGCTTTCTCGGACGCTCTTTTGGTCATTCCAAAAACTTTGGCTACTAATGGTGGTTTCGACGTTCAGGATTCAATCGTAGCTTTACAAGATGAAACTATGGATGGAAACATGGTTGGATTGGATTTGAAAACTGGGGAACCTTTGGATGTCGTAGGAGAAGGGATTTGGGATAATTATAGAGTCAAGAGACATATGATCCATAGTTGGTGAGTAGTCAGCCTTACTCAATGAATGCTGTTTCTTCTATTGGAAAAGATAGAATGACGAAGAAGAAGAAACAGAAGATCGATTCGACTTTTCTTTTCTCTTCGCCCCTCCGTCCTTGATCTGACCTCGAATCCTCGTAACTGAAAATTCACTAATGTTTCCACTTCTTCTTCTTCTTACCCTTCCTCCCTTGCCCATCAGCTCTGTGATTGCCACCAATCTGCTCTCGGTGGATGAGGTCTTGCGTGCAGGAAGGTCTTCGTTGAAAGGAGATGGTCCAGGTCCATAGATATCTCTTTTCTCGCTCGGCACTAGGATCTAAGTTCTGAGAAAAAGAATTCCTCTTATCCTTCAGTTCTCTATTCCAATATTCCACCCCTACATTTCATTTTTCTGTTTACTCTCTCTCTCTCTCTTTTCTCATTAGACTTTCTCCCTCTCACTCTCCTCTCCTCATCGACCACCCCCAAAATTACTCTGTATACTTTTGATGCATGCTTAATCAAAATCCAACACTTTCAGTGTTTTCGAAAACGAGGAAACCGAGAAGTCGGCGGCTTTGTTCCTTATCATGTCGGCGTTAGAAGAGTGGCCCTGGTGGAAGACTTCTAGACTTCTACTTCTTCTTCTTCTTGCTTCTCTACCAACCAACAATGAAAGTGAAAGTGATTTCATCGTTCCTGCCCTTGGTTCTCACAGCAAGCTTGCAAGTCAATGGAGCCGGTTACTTTTGTGAGCAGAGATGCGGATGGATGGAATGATAGCATGATAGATAGCATCATCATCTTCCTCAATCTCACAATCTTCTCTCTCTCTCTCCTCCTTTCCCTCTCTATCTTTCCTTTTGCTTACCTCTCCTTCCTTCATTCGATCCAGCCCAGGAGCCAGGAGTTCCGTCCAACACGATAGGAGCAGGAATTGCAAGACAACCTTTCCAAACTCCATCCTCCTCAAAGAAGCCAGACATAGAGGTAGATTGGGACAAAGCATCAGCAGAACAACTAGCAGAACGACAAGCATCTCTAGCCGAATCATTCACAGAGAGTCTGCTGAGGAAATTCTACGTATCAGTCTTGAAAAAGACTCATGTAGAGGTGACAGAAGCAAAGGAAAAGGAGAGACAAGAATTGGATCAAAGGAACAATCCAATCTGGCATCAATTGGTTCAACAATTCGATTCGGATGAAGATCTTTTGGGTGTAGATGATGAAGAAGGAAAGAGGAGGAAAAGAGGAGAAGGATTGGATGATTGGTTCGAGAGAAGAATTAAAGGAAATGAAGGACAGAACTTTAGACCTTGGGTCATTTTGGTGTGAGTATTTAGATGAGAAGATAGAGAGGTTGTATGCATGAGATTCGATTGGTAGAAATTGAATGTAGGCTCATGGTAGACGAGAGAGGAGAGGAGACTTCCTCTTCACCTCATCAAGGATAGATTGTTATCATTTACTTTCTTCTTGCTCTTTGATGTAACATCCTTGCTCGCTTTTAATGGTCTCTCTTCTCTTCTCTGATCCTTCTTAACTCTTATCTGACAAACTCGAAAAAAACAGATCCGAAAGTTCGACAGACAAAGCCTCTCGAGAGGTAGATTTCATCTTCAATTCCACTTTGAACATTCTATTCCACCAGAGAATACCAAATCTTCAGATTGGATCCAATTACCCACCAAAAGATTCTCCTCCAAAGAAAGCCATCAAAAAGGGAGCTGAAATCGTCAAGGAAGCAATTTTGGAAAATCTAGATTCACAAGATGAAGACTTCTCATCCTCATCATCCACCGATGAACTCACAGCTAAAGAGAAAACTCAAATCTCAAAGACTCTCTCTTTATCTTCTACTTATTCCTCTTCAATTTCCGAACTTCAATTCGGTCATATCAAATACATTAAAGAATCCTCTCTATCTGGAAATTTTGGATTTGGAAAGTTCCAATGATGATCTTTATCACTCCAACCACTTCTCCTCAAAGTAGGAGTTATGACCTTAGATTTTATCCTATTTCTTGGGCTCCAAAGAATGTGGATAACCTCTTGACCTTGATGGGAGATCGAAATCGTTGGTTTGGAAATTTACCAATTTGGAAATCGGATTTACAAATGGGAGGGGAAAAGGATTGGATCCCTAGTTTGTTGGCGGATGGTTTCGGTTACGTTTATAAGGTTTTGGATCCAATTCCTAGTTGGATTCTCATGATGGTGAGTGTTTTCAGAAAGAAGAAAGAAATAGAAGATGAGAAGATCGAGCCAGCGAAAGAGAGTTTCTTTGCTCGTCAACCCTTTTTTCTTGCGTCATTCTTTCTGACTGGTTTTCTTTTGACCTCCTTTCTACAAACTCCCTCTTTCGTATCGACACTTTACTTCAAACCAGCTCTCTACAGCAGGGACGATGGGCTTGATTGGATTCCTTCATTCCCTAGATTCCAAAGGCAAGGACCTGAAGGAAAGGAAGAGCGACGAAAAGAAGGTTAAGGAATTCAAGAAGGAGGTGGCTCAGGTCGAAAAGGATTTGAACAAATCTAGTGGTAGTGGAGTGAAAGCCGGAAAGAGTAACGGTGGCACCAAGAAGAGAAAGTGAGGGACGAAACGGGGGGAATGAATGCTATTTATTCATCAATGCTATGAGCTGCTGCGTTCTGCTTTTCTTGTATCTTTTTTTGGGCTTCTGCGTTATTTCTTTCTGGAATGGGAAAGAAAAGAATCGAGAAAGAATGAGTGGGAAATAGATTGCTCGACGACTGCGAGAGATGTCTGCAGTTTTTGCTTCTTGCTCTTTGCTCTTTAACTGCCTGCATCCATCTTCTCTTCTCAAGTCTAATCTTTTTCTCTCTTTCAGTCAGAGAATTGTCAGTGAAACAAGAAACCTGAAACCAAACAAGCCAAACACTTTCCAACCAAAACCCAATCATTCGAATCGTTGGCAGTTTCATGTCAGTTAGTTGCAATCCCAAGATCATCAAATTCAAATCTTCTCCTCATTTGTCAAGAGCAAAACCTCCTTTTATATTCTAATCCTTCAACTTTTTAACCTACTCAGTTGATTCAACATGGCTTTTGTGAACATTCGCAGAGATGTTGACGACAAGTTCTATCGTTATAGGTCAGTAAACGCAGAAAGAGATGCTGGGTTGAGTGGCCTGTCGTGTGGGTCGCAGCCACTTCCTCGATGCTCGAGTGGCAAAGAATCGAAGTGATTGGTTGGATATGCTGCGTTTGAATTCTTGGATGTGGACTGAACGGAACGAATGAGGCAAAGAGCAGAGGAGAGCAAGGTGGGATGGAAAAGTTCAAGATTGGAAGCAGCACCGTCTCCTCCTTCTCTTTCTGACAAGTTCTACGTGCTAGAACATTTCATCTGAAATGAACAAAGAACTCTGATCCCATCCTTCTTGACAGCTTTGATCGTCGACTGACTGGACTGACCCTCGATTGCCTTCTCTTCTCTTTCCTCTCCTTCTCCTTCTCCCCTCCCTTTTCTCTCCCCCCCAATCGAATCTATGCACACCATTCTCTTCATACGATAGAATGCCTCTACTTCAAATCAAGGTAGAAGGAAAAGGAAACGGCATCAAGACCGTCGTTCCAAACATGTCTGACATTGCAAAGGCTCTCAGCAGACCTCCTTCTTGTGAGTCGAACCAGTGTGGGATAGATACTGTTTTCAGATAAAAATGGTTTTCCAGTCATAGAAGTATGGGGCGAGATCGCATCTCGGACGGTCAAAGTGGATTTCCAATCCATCTTTTGAGCTGAACTTTCTCTCTCACTCTTCCATCGTTCTCCCCCAATTCCTTTTTCCATTTTAGATCCAACCAAGTTCTTCGGTTTCGAATTAGGAGCTCAAACCACTTTGGACGACAAGAATGATCGTTACATTATCAATGGATCTCATTCAGCAGATAGATTAAGAGAATTATTGGATTCCTTTATAGAAAAGTTCGTCCTTTGTCAATCTTGTAAGAATCCTGAAACCGATTTAAAGATTACCAAAGCTGATGGAATGATTTTAAGAGATTGTAAAGCATGTGGTAAGAGATCCAATGTCGACATGAGACATAAATTAACCACTTTTATCACCAAGAATCCACCTCCAAAGAAATCCAAAAAGGGACAAGGAGTAGATGCTTCCGAAGCTGAAAACAATGGTATCAATGGATCTGAAAACAATATCAATGGTAAAGATGATGGAGATGCAGGATCAGATGATGAATTGACTAAAAAGATTCAAGAAGAAGCAAAGGACATTCCAACTGCTGAACAAAGAAATAATGATGATGAAGATTGGTCAGTAGACACTTCTGAAGCTGCAGTTGCAGCTAGAATCCAAGCTTTGGAAGGTGGTTTAAAAGGTTCCCTCACTTTGAACGACGACGAAAATGAAGATGGTGGTGAAGATGAAGATTCTCCTTATTCTTTGTTTGGGAAATGGTGTAAGGAATCTAAAAGTGGTGGAGAGAGTGTGATGAATGATGGTCAAGGTCCAACTCCTGCTGAGGTTTATAAGAAAGCTCAAGAGTTTGGTATAGAGAAGAAACATAAGACTTTGTTGGTCTTGATGCAGAATCTCTTTACTGAAAATGTGGTAAAGGAAATCGAAAGGTTCGCTCCCGTCTTGTCCAAGGTGAGTTCGATGAATGATGATGATGAAGGTGGAAGAAGATGATGAGGTTGAAAAGTTTGACCATCCATGATTGAGAATGCAAAAGAACCAAGAAAAGAAAAGAAAAAAAAGGTCGAGAATCTTGAAATTGGCTTCCGCAAGTGTTTACTCAACTCTTGATCTCTTCCTTTTTTTCTCTTTATTCTTTTTCCTCATCCTGGGCTCTTGGGATTCCATTTCTCAAATCTTTCAAACATCTTTTTCTCGCATTCCTTTCTTCTCCTCCTTTATCCACCAGATGAACACTTCTGAAAAGCATCAAAAGTCACTTTTGGGAGGAGTCGAAAGACTTTGCGGAGTAGAGATCCCAACCTTGATCCCAACTGGAGTTCCAAAGATCCTCATGGCTCTGTATCAAATCGACGTCTTGGACGAGGAGATGATCAAGACTTGGTCGACTCACGTTTCAAAGAAATACGTAGACAAGGAGACTTGCAAAAAGGTTAGGAAGGCTAGCGTTCCTTTTGTGGAATGGTTGGATCAGGCTGAAAGTAGTGATGATGAGGAGGATGAGGATGAGGATTTGGATAATCTTTGAGCAAGAAAGGAAGTACTAGAGTAGAATAGAAACGGAACGGGATTTTGAGGGAAGAGGTAAAAGATTGCGGCTTGCGAATGTTCTTTCTCTCTCTCTCTCTCTTCTCTGGAAAATAGTGAAATGTTTAAACTCCACCTCTCAGATTGCATTGTTGTCCTATGTTTCTCGATACAGTGATTTGCTTTTGACTTCGTGATGATTCCCACCCTCGATTGAAGCGAGACGTCAAAGTCTATCTACGTCAAGACGACGAAAGCGAATGTTTGTAGACGAAGGTAAATCTTTTCCTTTCGTTGGTCGAATGATTGGAAAAGAACACAAAGTCGTTTTGAATTGATTGACTTGACAAGATTAGAGTTTGGATTCCAGGCACCTGTGCGACTTTTTGGAGAAGTCAAATCTTTTGTCCTCTACTCCTCCTCTTCTCTCCTCTACCTTTGCTCTACCTCTCTAATTCTTGACTCTGTTGAACGGATATCATGTCTAACAGACCGCCATCGTCGTCTGGTGGTAGACCAAGAACTGGAAGACCCACGACTGGAAGACCAATGACAAGCGGTGGGAATGGGAATCGGAATCAGCAGATAGACGGAAATCATCATCAACAGCTGCCTATCTGGACGATTGGGACGAAGATGAAGAAGATTATGAATCTGAAGATGATGGAGACGTTTTCGCTTTCGTTCCTCGTGAGTAGCCAGTCAGCAGAGACAAGCACAGAGAGAGAGAGAGAATTGGATGGGAATGAATGAATCAGATTCAGAGACTCGGCTCACTTGCCTCAATCACTATCAAGCTCAAGTTGGACGAGGGGCTGTCAATCCATTGCTAGGATTACAGAAATCAAGTTCGCAGAGGTTGGATGTTGGGATACAGAGCAGTCTCCAAGACTGCTCGCTCGACTAAGATGTGGCATCGAGCCAAGCCCAAAGCAGATAGATCTCTTCTATCCCGACTTGCTCCCACCAAGATACTATGGTTCTCAAGAATCCGATTCATCAGTCTTCACTTAGACTGAAGATAAATATGGCAAAGATGATCATCGAGTCGCAAGATCTAATCCTCCCATCTCCTCTCAATCTCATCTCTCGCACTGTCCCACATCACATCAGCCGATCTCGGTCCTTCTCCTGCCACTCTTCAAAACTATGATCCAGCTCCATACGGTCATCAAACTACTCAAGTCAACCCAACGGAATATCAGCAATCACAAGCAATCGGAGTTCAAGATCCAAATCTTCAGCCACAGCAACCGGGACTTTCAGAGGAAGAGGTTTATTACTTTGACGAAACCACTGGAGCTGTCTACGATTCTCAAGGTAGATTGGTCAGAGGTTACAATGTCTCTTCCAATGGAGAACCAATCTTGGAAAGCGGTGGCAATCCAATCGAGAACCAACCACAACTCAGACCGATGACGGGTTCCACTATCCTTCAAGAAGCAGAAGGAAACGAAGGCAATCCTTCTCAACCAACTTCCAATTCGACTGGTGGTATTCCACTACCATCTTCTTCAGATCCAAATGATACAATCAACAGAGGTACTTCATTCGATTCCAATCTACCTCTAGGATCCAGAAGAGCAAATTATCTAGATCCTAGAATCTCTCTGGACAGGAAATCTTCCATTACATCGGATAATTCGACCTTCAAAGATAATGCCTCGTTGAGCGGTCCAGTTCTCAGTCATTCAAGAAGTGTCGGAAATGGTTTCCCTTCAATGGACGCTTTACACGAGACTGATAGATTACCTTCATCCAACAGCAACAACAGTACTCAGCAGATCAACAACAATAGAAACATAGGTCTAACAGCTGGAGGTGGAATCATGGTAGATAACAACATACCTTCTCACGTTGTAGTGACTCCTCCAAATTCTTCAGATGGTGTCAACAAGAGCGGAAGAAGAGGTTCGACTCCAAAGACTCCAAATTCGACTCATAATCGAAAAGGTTCTCGTGGTAATTCTCAATCCAACAACAACAAGGATGGAAAAGACATGTTACCTTTCGCAATCTCTTTACCAAAACATCCAGCCGAAATCAGAAGGAGATCTAACGCTGGTGCCGATTACGATGTCAAAACTCCATCTTACGAAGAGGAGGGAATGACTGTCGAATTGAGAAACTCGGACGACGACGATCTTTTGGATGCCAAACATTCTCAATCTTATCAATTGGGTGGTGGAGATGGTTTGGTTCATCCGGTGATGCAAGGTGTAGAAGTCGGTAGTAGAGGAGTTCGAATGGTAGAACTCGAAATGGAAGTCGAAGAAGATAGTCCATATCCAGAGGCGAGTATTGATCTGAGAATTCGACTCGGTTAGACTGAATTTGGACCTTCGAATGTCATGGCTGACGTTTCTCGATCAGACTTTTCGAAATTGATCGCTGACGTCTTTACTTGCTCCCCTCTCTGTCTCTCTTTTCGCTCCTTCAGGTTCGAGCCTCGGTTTCCAACATCGACGATCCAGACATGCCAATCGTCACTCTTCGTATGTGGTTCTTGGCTCTACTCTTTACCACCATCGCAGCAGGAGTCAACATGTTCTTTGTCTTTCGTTATCCAGCACCTTCCATCTCGCCAACGATCGTCATCTTGCTAGCTTGGGCAGGAGGGAAACTGATGGCAGCATTCTTGCCTTACAGAACTTTCTACCTTCCCTCTTGGTTAGGTGGGATGGGATTCTCTTTGAACCCAGGGATCTTCAACATCAAGGAACATGCTCTGATCACCATCATGGCCAATGTTTCGATTTCTCAAGCTTATGCATGAATTGCATCATCGTCCAAGATTCAGACGTTTACTATTCAGATGCAAGATCTGCAGGATTCAACATCATGTTTGTAATTTCTAGTCAGATCATCGGTTTCTCTCTTTCCGGAATCTGTAGGAGATTCCTAGTTTGGCCTGCAAGTATGATCTGGCCTCAAAATTTGGTAGTCTCTACGATTCTGAACACTTTACATGCAGAAGAAGATGGAATAGATGGTAGAATGACTAGATATAGATTCTTCTACCTAGTAGGCATTGGTGCTTTCGTTTGGTATTGGATTCCAGGTTTCTTGTTTACTGCTCTTTCGGCTTTCAGTTGGGTTTGTTGGATTTGGCCTAGGAGTACAGTTGTCAACACTCTTTTCGGAGTCACTAGTGGATTGGGAATGTCGGTTTTGACCTTTGATTGGAATCAAGTCATTTTCATTGGTAGTCCTTTGGTCGTTCCTTGGTGGGCAGAATGCAACATCTTTGGAGGTTTCGTTCTCTTCGCTTGGATCATTTCCCCAGCTATCTACTTCACAAACGTGAGTTCTGCTTTCTTCTTCAGAGAAAGATAGAAGAAAAGGAAAACTAAGTCGAATCTCCGTTTCTGTATCGTTTTCACTCACCGTTACTTTTCCGCTTCCATTTCTCGCCCACTTGTCGAAACAGACTTGGTACACTGGTTATTTCCAAATCAACTCTTCATCCTCCTTCGACAAGAATGGGGATCGTTACAACTTCAGACAACTTCTCGCTCCGGATGGTCGATCTTTCGATGAACAGGCCTATCTCAATTACTCTCCTCTTTACTTGACTGCCACCTACACGATGACGTATTTCACTGGTTTCGCAGCTGCAACTGCAGTTCTGGTACATACCGTCCTTTATCATGGTAAAGGTTTGATGAAGGGAATTCAGAATCAGAGGATTGAAGAAGATGACGTTCATGCAAAGAGAATGAGAGGTTATCCTGAAGTTCCTGATTGGTGGTATGCTTTGACCGCTATCGCTTGTTTGATCATGGCTCTGATTACCATCGAGGTGAGTATTTTCCGAAGAGGACTCGAACGAGAGCGGGAGTGACTGAGAACCATGCGTCTCGGCTCGAGAGACTGAATATTCATCTTCATACCGATTCTTACCCCTCTCTCTCTCTCTCTCTCTCTCTCTCTCTCACAGGTTTGGGACACTGGATTGCCAATCTGGGGTCTAATTCTAGCTTTGATGCTACCTGTACTCTACATTCTTCCATCCGGTTTCATCTTCGCCATGACTGGACAGCAGATTGGAACGAATCTCACGTCGGAGACGATTGCTGGTTACGTTTTGCCTGGTAAAGCTTTCCCGAACATGATCTTCAAGGTCTATGCTTTGCAAGGTCTGCTTTCAGGTTTGAACTTCGTTCAGGATCTCAAGTTGGGTCATTACATGAAGATTCCTCCAAGAGCTACTTTTGCCGTTCAAATCGCAGGAGCTCTATGGGGAGCCGTCGTTCAAGTTGGAGTCAAGACTTGGATGTTTGGTCATATAGAAGGTCTTTGCACTCCAAACCAAGCTCACAACTTCGTCTGTCCGCACGCTTCGGTGTTCTACACTAGCAGTATCGTTTGGGGAGTCATCGGTCCTGAGAAATTGGTGAGTTGTAAACCTGTTGAAGAGGATTTATCTCTTTTCTCGTATCGCTGACTTTCTTTTTTCGTTCATCTGGGTCATCTTTACTCTCTCTCCTTTGATAGTTCGGAAAAGGTTCTCTGTATCATCCCCTTTATTGGGCACTCCTCATGGGAGCTCTTATTCCTTTCCCGACTTGGCTGCTCTCTAGAAGATTCCCGAAATCTTGGTTCAAGTTCATCAGTTGGCCTCTTATCTTTAGCGGTATCTCTTACTTGACCAGTGGTGCTGGAATCAACTATTCTTGTTGGTTCTTGGCTGCCTTCATTTTCCGTGAGTAGGAGATTCGAGTTGATCGTGTCTCTGGAAGACGTTTGGCTGATCTAGTCCTTTTGCTTTCTCCGTTCTTGCTTTCGTCTCTTCTGGTTCTTGTGCTTTTCAACGCCAGAATTCCTGCTCAGAAAGTACAACTTCAGATGGTGGTCCAAGTACAACTTCGTCGCAGCAGGCGCCCTCGACACTGGAACCGTCGTCTCGGTGAGTAAAGCCTTTCCTTCCTTCTACAATCTCTCTCTCGTTCATTTGATTTCGTTAGAAATGGCGTCTGCAGTTGTGGAAACGAGTTACACAGAACGTCGAAGCTGACTGCAAGTCTCTTTATATCTATCTTGTCGCGTACACTCGTAGTCTCTGGTGCTCTTCTTGGTCATCACTCTCCCGATGGATGGTGCCATTCAGTTGAACTGGGTCGGAAACACCATCTATCAAAACACTCTCGACTATTCAGGCGCTAATAACCTTCCGATTCCTTCTGGCGGAATACCTGACTATCGAACTTAGCTTCCCATCGTTTCCCACTTTGCCTTTTCGTTCCTTCCCCGTCTCTTCTCACAACAGCGTTTCTTCCTTTTCGTTTTCTTTCGGTCAATCTGAGCTACCTTATCTGTCTTTTAACTCCATTCATTTCGAAACTTCTCTAACATCTACTCGACCTCATTCTCTTCTCTACCTTCTACCTTATCTCGATCATCTTATTCACCTAATTTCATTCTGTCGTCACCGTGGTCCAACTCGCACTTTCTTCATCTTTCATTCATTTATATATATTCTTCACTCTCTTTCTCTGCTTTCATCTTCTTCCTTTGCTTCTGCTGTAACTATTCTCTGTGCCACTGTAAACTTTCTTCGACTTCGCTGCGTCCGTCGTACTCGCTCTCCACTCGGCTGTGATCTGGATTGAAACCGTAGATATATCTGTGTATTTCGAACCCAGTTTTGTGAACAGAGAGAGGTCAACAGGGGATGGAGAGGAACACCTCCCTTTTTTTGTGCCTTATCATCCCTTGCAGCTCAAACTCCCAAGCTGAATTCTCATCCTCTCTCCTTTCTCTTCTCTTCTCTTTTCTCATTCAAAACATTCAACTTTTCATTCTCAACTTCTCTTTCTTTCTGCTGCCCTTTCCCATCAAGATTCGAGGTACACCCACCCGTTTGGCCCTCACTGACTGATACCAGCCTAAAACTCCAATCGTCAAGGGAGAACCTTAAATCAGAGGTTGATCCAAAAATCTACATTACCTTCTCTCTCTTTCCTTTCTTCTCACTTTCTTTTCACTTTCACTTTCTTTTCTAAATCTGAAACCCAAACTTGACCATCAACCTCAAGAGAAAGAAGGATCTTTGCAAGGGATGACGTCAAGAAGACCTCCTTCTTCAGCTGGAGGTGGCAGTCGACCTCCAACTGCTAATCGACCCACAACTTCAAACAGACCAAGAACTGGTAGACCTACAACTGGAAGACCTACAACTGCTGCTGGAAATCAGAATCAGAATCAACAGGGTTTGGTGGTGGATCAATTTGCAGCAGCTGGAGGCGGCGCTTATTGGCAAGAGGAGATAGACGAGGAGGAATACTATGAGTCTGATGATGAAGACGTCTTTGCTTTCGTAGCTCGTGAGTAGATGAGTTCAGAAGAGAAGGGATGTAGAGTGCGAAAGTGCAGTTTGTCGAGGGTTGAAGGGAGAGCAAAAAGATTCTCTCGGCTTGTTGATCGAGAATTCCGAGAGAGGCAATCTTTCTCTCTCTCTCTCTTTTGCTTTCGACATTCTTTGGAGAAGCTCATTTCTGCCCTCATGATCGTTCTTCTGACCAGTCAAATTCTCTCCTCTCTGTAACTCTCAGCTGATCTCGGACCTTCGCCTCAGACGCTCACAAACTACGATCCAAATCCGTATGGGCATTCTTCCACTGATCAACAACAACAGCAGCAGCAGCAACAGCAAGAAGTTCAAAGAGAAGAAACTACCACAGATCAGAGTCCTGCTACCGAAGATGAGACGTTCTACTACGACGAAGCAACTGGAGCTGTCTACGATTCGGCTGGACGTCTCGTGCAAATGCCAGCAGGGTTTGATGCCTCAGGAATCATTCCAGATCAACAGTCTGTGACAATCAGTGCCAGTAGACTTTCTGAGCAAGATCCAGGTCAATCTGGTAGATTGACTTCAATGTCTGGATCGACAGCTCAAGACCAAGCTGCTGCCAGCTTCAACTCACCTTCGGCAGAGCGTCTCTCAGAAATCAGACAAGGACTACCTTTACCAGTCATCGAGGTGGATCAAAGAGCTTCGAATTCGCTGGAACTTCCGCCTGGAGCTCGTCGAACAGAGCATATGATCGATCCTCGAGTCTCTTTGGAACGCAAGTCATCAAATTCTTCTTCTTTCGTAGACGTCTCTGGTCCAGTCATGTCTCACGCCAACAACGTAGATTCCTTCCCTTCCATGGACGTTCTTCAAGAGGTCGAAAGACTGAATTCTAGCGGAGGCGGCAGCACCAGGTCAGAGTCTCGTCGAATCGTTGGCGTGACTGTCGGTGGTGGAATCATGACGGATTCGAATTCTCCAACTCACGTTGTTCCCGTCAATAGAGGTAGCAAACCGAGATCTAGAGAATCCACAAGGTCAGGAGATGGAAATGGCATGCGCTTCTCAATCACGATGCCACCCAACTCAGCAACTGAGATTCGTCAAAGAGGCAATCGTCTCTCGTTCATCGATGGCGGTCGAACTCCAGACGATGAAACCAAGTTCGATCTCGAAGCTCATCGCGGAAGAGACAGTGATAGTCGAGAGTTGGAGAGAGGATTCAAGATGGACGAAGATGCAAAGTACGAATTGGGAGATGGAGACGGCCTTGCTCATCCTGCGATGGATGGGGTGGAAGTGGGATCTAGAGGAGTCAAGATGGTTCAACTAGAGATGGAAGTCGAAGAAGATAGTCCTTATCCAGAGGCGAGTATTGCTCATGTTTTGATAGATTACGAGAACGGGAAGACTGACTTTACCTTTTCTCTCTTTCCCGTTCGCATACTTCTTCGTTCGTTCATTCAGGTCAGAGCTTCTGTCTCGAACATCGACGATCCAGACATGCCAGTCCTTACAGTTCGAATGTGGATTCTCTCTCTACTACTCACCACTCTGGCTGGAGGAGCAAACATGTTCTTCATCTTTCGATATCCAGCTCCTTCGATCTCTCCAACCATCGTCGTCTTGATTGCATGGCCGCTCGGAAAGCTCATGGCTGCTTTTCTTCCGATTCGAACCTTCTATCTACCTAAATTCCTCGGCGGTGTTTCCTTCAGTCTCAATCCTGGAGTCTTCAACATCAAAGAGCATGCTTTGATCTCGGTGATGGCAAACGTCGCCATCGGTCAGGCGTATTCTCTCAATACGATCATCGCTCAGGATTCTCCCCAGTTCTACAATGATCCAAGACCGGTAGCTTTCGGAATCCTTTTCACTATCTCAAGTCAAGTCATCGGTTTCAGTCTGGCTGGAATGTGTCGTCGATTCTTGGTTTGGCCAGCCAGCATGATTTGGCCTCAGAACCTCGTCACTGCTACCATTCTCAACACTCTGCACGCTGAAGAAGATGGAATGGATGGAACCATGACGAGGTTTAGATTCTTCACCTTCGTGGGGATTGGAGCTTTCTTCTTCTACTGGCTACCCGGTTTCCTTTTCCAAGCTCTCAGCGTCTTCAATTGGGTTTGTTGGATTTGGCCGAGTGAGTTTCGTGGCCTGACTTTGACTCCAATTCGATTGCTTTTCGGATCTCTTCCGTCACCAATCACTCACTTCCAGCTCCTGTTTTTCCTTTCCTTGCAGAGAGCGTCGCTGTCAATTCTCTCTTCGGAGTGGCGACTGGGCTCGGAATGTCAGTCCTCACTTTCGATTGGACTCAGATCATCTACATCGGTTCTCCTTTGGTCGTTCCCTGGTGGGCAGAGTGCAACATCTTTGCTGGCTTCGTTCTCACTGGTTGGATCCTTGCTCCAATTCTCTACTTCACCAACGTAAGTATCTCGAGCGCGCAGGCATGACGAAACGAGCATGATCACTTCAGGCGGCTGATCTCTGGTTTCATCTCTCTACATTCCTTTACATTCCAGACTTGGGACTTTGGCTACTTTGAAATCAATGCTTCTACCTCTTACGATCGCTTCGGTGATCGATACGACGTCAGAAGAGTCCTGACTGCAGATGGAAAATCTCTCGACGTCGAGGCTTACGAGGCCTACTCTCCGCTCTATCTAGCTACGACTTACATTCTGGTTTACTGGACTGGATTCGCTACAGCTACAGCAGTTCTAGTTCATACGGCTCTCTATCATGGAAAGAGTCTGGTCAAAGGTCTCAAGTACGTTCGAACGGAAGAAGACGACGTTCATGCAAAGAGAATGAGACATTATCCCGAAGTTCCAGATTGGTGGTACGGAACCTCACTTCTTCTTTGCTTCGCATTGACAGTCATCACCATCGAGGTTTATAACACTGGTCTCCCTGTTTGGGCACTTCTCGTAGCTCTGGCCATTCCAGCGATCTACATTCTTCCAGCCGGTTTCGTTTTCGCAATGACTGGTCAACAGGTGAGGTTTTCTCTTGTCGACTTTTCGACAAAGCCTTCGGCTATCTCCAACCTTCTCTCGTCTCTGACATTGGTCCATCTTCTCTCCTTCTTCTTACTTTCTAGATCGGTACCAATCTCATCTCGGAGTTCGTTGCTGGATACATGCTTCCAGGCAAGCCGCTTCCGAACATGGTCTTCAAGGTCTACGCCCTTCAAGGCTTGATCAGCGGTCTCAGTTTCGTACAAGATCTCAAGCTGGGTCATTACATGAAGATCCCACCAAGAGCTACATTCTCGGTGCAGATAGTAGGAACTGTTTGGGCCGCAATCGTTCAAGTTGGAGTTCAAACTTGGGTCTTTGGTCACATCGAAGGTCTCTGCACTGAAGATCAAGCCAATCACTTCACATGTCCTCACGCTTCAGTCTTCTACACGAGTAGCATAGTGTGAGTGTCCGCCTTTTCGAGTATCTTCATCTAGATTTCGGATCCTGACGCTTCCACTTTCTTTCGCTTTTCTTTTCGACCAGGTGGGGAGCGATTTCTCCCCAAAGACTGGTAAGTCGAAAGCCTTCTCCGTTGAGGGAGAACTCCCGCACTTTCTTCGCCTTTCTGACCTTTCGCTCTCTGGATTTGTTCTGCACACTCGTCTCTTTCAGTTCGGTCCAGGTTCGCTTTACCATCCAATCTATTGGGCTCTGCTCGTCGGAGCTCTCATTCCAATTCCATTTTGGCTCGCGTCGAAAAGATGGCCCAAGAATACTTTCCTCAAGTACATCAGTTGGCCTATCATCTTCACAGGGAACTCTTTCCTTCCGCCTGGAACTGGCATCAACTACGCTTCGTGGTTCCTCGCTGGGTTCATTTTCCGTGAGTAGCATCGAGAGGATTGACAGTTGAGATCCGTAGCTTTTCGAGGACAAGGGCTCATTTCTCTTTCGCCAATCCCCTTCTTCTCTTTGACAGAGTACATGCTGCGACGATACAACTTCAGATGGTGGTCCAAGTACAACTTCGTCGCTGCAGCAGCTCTCGACTCTGGCACTGTCATTTCGGTGAGTGGCAAAATTGATGATCTTTAGCTTTTGAGAAAACGCCCTTTTCACTCGACCATTCCACATCTTTGTTGAATGGATCTGTGGAGACTGTTGCAGCGTCTATGAAACACCTCATCTTTTCGCCAAAAAATCAAGTTCGCTGACCCAACTTCGACTTTCTCCACCTTCTTCGCTTCTCAGGCTCTGATCATCTTCCTGACTCTTGTGCTTCCCAAAAATGGTTCTATCAACTTGAATTGGAGAGGGAACACCATCTTCTTAGGTGAGTGTCATTCTGCTTCTTCCATTTGAATCGAGATCAGAGCACAAATCTCGTTACCAGTACGAACTCTTCAGCTCATTCCTTCTACCTTTTCTTCTGTCTCTTCTCACCACTTTCAAGACACTCTCGACGTCCAAGGCGCAAGGTTACTTCAAGTTCCAGAGGGAGGGATCCCCCCTCGAATCAAGAATGTACTTTGAATCGTTTCGTATCCTTGCTTTTTTCTATTTTCTCATCTCTCACCCAATCTATAGGTCTCACTTTCTGGTCACATTCTGTTTTGTTTCAATGTTTGTCTTATACTGTATCTAAAAGTCAATGAATTCATGTTGCTTGATGTGATATTGGATGATTCGATACACTGATAAACAGGATGAAAGAGAGATGAACTTATCGAAGAGTGATCCTGCGAACGATAGCGATGGATCCAATAAGATTCGAGAAAGGTAATAGTTTGAGTGGAGAGAGATCTGAAATAAGAGTGATCTGTCGGGCGAGGGAGAAGTGAAGATTGAAAAAGCTTCTCAGTGTGTGAAAATCAAATCAAAGCGACCAGAAACGGCTTTCTCGATCGATAAAGTGACGCTCTCTTTCGAAATCGAGGAGCATTTAGATGAAAAAATGACTGGAAATTGAACTCACCTTATGATGAAGTGAATCTGTCCTTTGAGATTGATGAGATTATCGATCTTCTTTTCTTTGGCCCAGTTTATGCCTCGCTCCTCCTGATCTGGATTTCCAACTCTCCTTTGAAGTGACGTTAACATAAACTTGAGCCATGATGGACCAGCTTGAGGAGCTCTATGCTTGCACTAGAGCTCTAGATTGGGAGCATTCTTTTTGAATAAATGCCTCAATTTCTTGTTCCATTCGGTGTCAACTCCGGCATGATCCCTTCTCAGAGAAACCAGTTTTGGATAGTGACTCTCCTCTAAACCCAGAGTATTAGACCGGTCTTGAATGCCGAAGGCTCCGATGAAAAGATTCTCTAAATCATCAAAGTCCAACGCAATATCTCTTAAAGATGGAGGAGGTTCACTGGTGATCTCCTCTGGTTCTATATTCAGATAAAGGTTGACTAACTTCGAAGAATGTGGTATCAAAAGCTCAACGACACAATTGTAACATTCTGAATAATAGTGGGAAGATCTAATGGAAAGGTCACGAAGAATTGGTGATCTTAAACTTGAGAAGAACTTCCACGTCGCCGAGCCTAGATCTGAGAAGCTCACGGATTCTAGATTCGGAAACACCATTTCTTGACTGGATGTTGAATTATGATGCAGATGAATGTCTGTGAGATGCAGAATCTTGAGACAGTGACTGGAATTGGAGAGGACTGAACCATTTATGCTATTGGTGAAGAGACCGACTCCTCGACTGCTTTTGAAATCTAATTCTAGTTTAAGTCTCTCTAACCCACTTGCGGTCCTGACAGCCAACGAATTCCAATCCACCTTGAAGTCCGTGACTTGTAGGTCAAGATCTTTTAGACGTGGATCTTGATCGATGTCCATTTTGGGAACCTTCAGAATCTCCTCTTCTACCTCCTCCTCCTGGTCTTCCTCCTGGGGTTCGGGCCCTTGACAGAAGAGACGAAGTGAGACCAGATTTAAGCAGCCAAGAACTGCTGCCAAAGGGTTACGTCGCTCCCTTCTGCGATAATATCTTTAAGATCTAGCTGCTCCAACGTCAATCTAGAACTCTCCACCTCGTCCATGATAGGGAATTGGAAAGAATCTGCAATCCTCTGGAGCAGATAAAACTCGGTGAGACCACCACCTACGAGCTCTCTCACAGCCTTCATAACCCTTGATACCATTCCGCCACTAGAACGTCTCCGAGCCGAGTTGAACGGATTATTCAGAGAACACTTCTTCCTACCATCACCGCCTGCTTTCAAAGTCATAGGTATGTTGGCATCGATAGTGACGGATTCTAAAATGACATAGTCTTGAAGTTCCCTAATGACCCGAAGAAGAAACAGGAGCGAATGGTCATCAATAGGATCAAAGTCGTCAGCACGTTGAGGACTTGAAACGAGTTGGAAAGAGACTTACTTGAGACTTCTTTGAGATTGATTGAGTGTGTTGAAAAAGACATCGAGGTGAGCCAAACCGTTGTCATCATTTGACGCCATTCATTATAGAAAGAGGTGAGATTGAGAGAGATCTTGACGAGAGTGTGGGAGGATAAGGTCGAGAGACGAGTGAAATGAATCAGGATTTCGAATCCTTCTTCTTCAGACCCTTCTTGAAGAATGGACAGATCTATCTCTCTATGAAGGGACTGAATCGAGTGAACTGTCGCTCGCCATTGTCTTGAGATTGCAGTTGTCCTTGCGATTGAAGAAGGAGGCAGGAAGGAGAGCGAATGAGATAGAACTTCGTTTGGAAGGATAGAGATTGGATCTTTGAGGTTGATGTCGATCGTGTTCATGTTTCTGACTGACTAGATGATGTTTGATAGGAGAAGAACCGAAGAAGGAATCAAAGAGAAGCAAAACGATGTGTGGATCGTGGAAGAAGATTTGTTACCTTTCCGACAAACCCCATCAGCAAAGACCAAGCTATCCTTCATCCCACAATCGGTTGAAGCATCCAAGAGTTCATTCTTTGATTTCGAGAAGAAAACTCTCTTGTGAGTTTCGAAGTCAAGAACAGCGCTCAGCAGCGAGACTGACAAACCTTCATCTTCTCTTCATCTTGCTTCGTTACTCCAGCTTCGTTCTCTCTTGTCTCAGTCACCTCCCCTTCGAGCACATCCTGGACGCTCTTTCTTTACAGTCATCTTCATCGATCAAGACTCTTCGACCATGGACTCAACACTTCCAGATCCCTCAATTGACCTCCCAATCGAGACCTTTTCGACTCTCTTCAAGTTTTCATCTCCAGCCACAATCGCCAGGTTGACTGCCGTATCTCGAAGATGGCGCAATCGTCTCTTATCAGATTCAACCTTGCATCAATCAGTCACTCTAGGGCTTCGAGAAGAAGAGTTCGTAACGGGTCAAGAGAGAGAAGAAGGTGGTGGGCCCGCAATCCACGAGGTCACTCGACGAGAAGAATCTCCTGAAAAGATCCTGGACCCTTTGAGACGGCTAGCTATTCTATCCAAGAACAGATTCAAGGAGGTCGATTTGGGTTTATACGAGTCATTCTGGGATGAGTTTGTCCGGCAGACAGAACGCAATTCTCTTCAGCAAGTTTTCGACGTTCTATCTTTATCAGAGGACACTCTTCGATATCTTTACTTAAGGTTCCATGGACTTGACGAACAATTCGTTACGGAGTATGGATCTTGGCTATCTCTGATCGAAAGATTAGAACCTTTCAAACAGCTGGAGAAAGCGCAGATTTCAGGCCCGTCTGCCTTAGAAATCGAAGCTGGAATCTTATCAATCACACCATCGACCAATCGACTTCGATGCACACTCAGAGAACTTCTTCCTCTGGTGAAAAAGATCAAAGAATTTGGAGTGGAAGAAGAGGGAGAAGGCGGATTGATTGGGTTTTCCCTCTGGACGGACGTACAAAACCCAAATGATCGACTAGATGGCAGTGCTTTGATGCTGCGAGAGCTGTCACTTTCAAGACAGTCACTGGTCAAGCTGGATCTCTTTGAACTGAGTCTAGAACATCCCAATGAATCAGTTCAGTTGGCTTTAAGTTGTCCCAATCTTCAATCGATGAAACTTATCATTCATGAAAGAGCTGATAACGTGCCAGGAGAAGAGGGGATAAAGTTCGAGATTCAAGAAGGATTTATGAGGAACACTCTCAAGGAGCTCGAGCTAAGAATGGATGCTAAAAGGATACCACTCATTATCAACGAACCTTTCCTGAGCTGGATCGGGGATGGATTGGAGAGCCTTCACTTAGTCTCAGCAAGCTCATCAAATCTTATTCCTATCAAAACCCTGATCCTCATCATTGAGAATAATCAGCTCTCTCTCAAGTCTTTATCTTTAGAGAAGTTCAAGACTGGAAACGGCCGAGCAAGTCCAATCCCCTCAGATCCTCCAACGTCGTTCCCTCGCCTGGAATCTTTGACTCTTCTGGGATGCTCTTTTCTTCTTCCACTTTTTTTCCAGTAGCAGTTTACCTTCCCTCAAAAGACTGGAGCTGAACTCACAGCAGTGGAAAGCTAAGAGGAAATCGGAGGATCATTTTGAATCTAGTCAACTCACTCTTTTACTTGAGGCCTCATCAACTACCCTCGAGACGCTAATGATAGGGCAAAAAGAAAACTCTCCGGTTTCTTTAGATGGTTCGAGGTCCTTCCACTTCCCAAATCTCGTTCAAATGTGGGCCCCTCGTCTCTCTGAAACCACTTCAAAGATCCTAATAAACTCCAACTGCCCTCGCTTATCGGAGTGGATGATGGACGCAGATACTTCTTTCTCTTCTGTCGAGGTTTACGAGTTCCTCAAGGCAGCAAGAGCATCTCTAAAGATGCTCCATTGGAAAGGCATCAACCTGGTTGTAGATGGTCAACCTGCAAGCTTCGATGGACTTCTCTTCCCCGAATTAACTGGTCTGATGTTCAAAAAGGTCAACGAGCCTTTGGTGGCTTTCTTCTCACAACACTCGTACCCCAAGCTTCAACGTGCTCATCTCGAAGCTGTACACTCGCATTACAGAGAGCAATTCACAAGGAGCTAGATCGTTTCCCACCTGTCGTATCATCATCTTGTAATGTCGATTCCTTTTCTGCGGAAATTCTACGAAGGGCAAAACAGAAGCACTCTTCATGTGTCAGACTGAGTGCCAGGCAAAGCGAGAGCAGCAGAAACTGGCAATGAAATTGAAATTAAAGTTTGGTGATGAAAACGAGGAGAGAGGCCTTACAGAACAAATCGACGTAAAAACGAGAAGCAAGATGGCTAACAGAAAAGAGTCGATACAAAGTGAAAAGAAAAGCGAGAAAACGAAAAGGGTAACAGCTTAACAGATGGAAAAAAAACGTCCGAGGTTTGATCATAGAGAGTGGACTTGAAATGAGGCAGGGGAAGATACAGAGCAAAAGAAAACACGAGAGAACTGAGGAGCAGATGGAGCGTCGTGGGAATTTGAAAAGTAGTCTTGATTCGATCATTTCGACAGTTTGGAAGGTATCTAGAAAGGTGAAGTTTCTACTGCAGTTTTACTTGAAGAACCTGATCTAACGACCTTGGTAGCAGTTGCGATTGGACCAGGAATGAAGCTCAACAATTCGTCCAAAGAGAAGATACTGCTATTCTTTGAGAAGAAGAGTAATAGAATGACGACTAGCAAAGCTGGGAACCAGAAGAAGATCAACATTAAATCATCTCTTAAACCACGACGAGGTTGAGTTTGAGTTCTCGTGCGACGACGATTGCAAGAAGTTGAGGCTGTTGAAGTCGAAGTTGATGACGAAGCTTGAATTGATGTTGATGATGGTGCTGATGATGCAGAAGAAGAGGAAAGAAGATTTGAAGAGCTACTTGGACCGGATAAAGCTGAAGAAGGTCTAGTAATCCTTTTACTGGAGGGACCAGCGATCTCATTCTCGCGAAGATCGATCAAAGCAGATTCATCCTCCATTCTATCACTTGCTTTCCCATTCCAAGTCGAACGAGAAGTCACTGAAGGTCTACGATGGTTTGTTGAAGAAGATTTGGAAATCTTAGATTCCTCTCCACTTTGCAACTGAAGACCTTGATCCTTGAGCTCATCATCTTCTACAAGTCTGGAATCTTGGGTGAGATCTTCTTTAGAAGTAGAAGCCAAAGCAGATTCATAAGTAGGAGGAGGACTTGAATCCAAAGGTTGATAAAGAGGATTCAACCAAAGAGCACTTTCTTCAACGATGGATTTGCACATGTTGATGACTCTTCTAGCTTCATCCGAAGCCCAAGCTTCAGCCCCACTCAAAGAGTGAGATGAATGAATCTCTTCATTAGTATGAGCTTTCGACGAACCTTCGGAATTTGATTGAGTTAGTTCCCTATCCTTTCCTTTCGAAGAGGAGGCAGACGGAGTTGTGGCAGTCGAAGAAGAGTTCGAATTAGTCCAAGGAAGATTTCCGAACCTAGGAGTGGTAGGTAAGGTTAGATGGAAGACTGGAACGGCAGGCATGTGCATGTTTAGAGCCATGTTTGGTCTTGGAATCAATTGGAGAGCTCTCCTACCACTTGGCAAGTTTGAAGCTGCCCATTCCAATCCATGACCTGCTCTAACGCTATCACCAGCCTGGATCAACCAGTCTTTGAAAGCTAAGTTGGTTTCGGTTCCTGGACTGTTGTTGGTAGATTCGACCTCCTTTTCCTTCTCTTTCTGAAGTTTACTGGACTCTCTGTCCTTCCTTTCATCCAACTTCGATGAGAAGAGGGGTTCTTTCTTCTCGTCTTGAGGAGTTGAGAGAGCTTGAGGAGTTTGAATTCCTTTCTCGACGATCGAAGATGGTTCGACATTGAGATCCACTTGACTGTTGAGAAGCTCTTCGTCTACATCCTCTTGACTAGAGCCTTCGTCTGAACTGGTTTCCACATGACTAGCACAAGTACTGATGTTGTCCTCGTCGATGTCTTCTTCCTCTTCTTCACTTGAATTTTCGATCGATTCTCCGTCTTGATCTTCATCCGAGACACTTTCAGATTCAGAGACGGAAAGTCTTGGTGATGGATCCATCATCATTCTAATCCTAACGTTCTCACTTGAGTTCTCCGACAAGAGCATCTCTACATCCACTTGATCCTTTTCTCTAGCCAGTTCCAATGGAATCTTTCCTTCGACATTGACCAAATCATCTCTAGCCTTTCTAGACAAAAGAGTTCTAGCAATGGTCATCCTTCCGTGCAAAGCAGCGAAGTGCAAGGCAGTATAACCATTTTTGTCTCTCGCATTGACTGGAGCAGGATGTTTCCTAGCCAAAAGAGCTTCTACCAACTTGTGCAATCCTAGAATGACGGCTAGATGAAGTAGAGTATGGCCCTGAGAATTTGCCAGACGTAAAGCATCCAGACGTGGAACGCCATTTGGAAGAGTCGATTCATTTGAGAAATCGACATCCAAGAGCGATAAGAAGCCCAAGAGACTGGTTTGGAAGGACTGAGTCGATCCTCTACCAGCTGCAAAGAGACCTGAGATCTCGTCAGTTCCAGAAGGGGCAGCAATCGATCTAGATTGACCTGAAGGGGTCGAAGAAGAACCTCCGCCACCATTTGGAGAAGGTCCGTTTGAACCAGCACCTCCAGAACCGACGACTCTCATCGCAACGTCTCTTGCGCTTTGCATTTGACCAGTCATTTGTAAACCAACGACTTGAAGAGCCAATTCCATCAAAGCTCTGTCAGTCTTGTCGACGTAAGTGAAGAATCTAAGAGGATGATTGTTATGGTCATTGGATCCATCGAAATCTCTCAATTCTCCAGATTCCATGACTCTTTTCAAAGAGACGACTACAGGTCCTGGCGATTGACTTGGAGGTAAGACACAGACCAAAGTGTTTGAAGCCCAAACCTTGGTTTCTGCTGCTTGAACATCACCAAAGACGCATCTCAATCCAGGCAAGAATCCAGATCCTAGAACCGTGACTTCTACTCCTCCTGAAGTCGGACCTTCTCCTGGGATCAGCTTCTCGACTCTTGGAGCCGGAATCGAAGGGACCATGGAGGCTGGAGGTGGAGATTGACTCGAGATCGAAGTTGGCAGTTGAGGTTGCTGAAGAGTTGAAGTCGAAGGAGCTGGCTGGTGGAATGCATTTTGATAGTTCGATTGAGGTTCGGAATGAGAGAATTGAGGTTGCTGAAGATGTTGCTGCTGAGGATTGATGGTATCGAGATCCATACCGTTTCCATTTTCATTTCCTACACGACTACCTCCATTTAAGGCGATGAATTCTTGCAATCCACTAGAATCGACTGGGATACCACCTTGAGCATCTCTTAGGAATCTCTCCAAATCGAAAGCAGGAGTACTCTGAAGATTAGTCTGAAGATTGGTAGAAGATAGAGATCCTTGCATGTGAAAGGGAATTTCATCTTGAGGAGCAATTGGGGAAGGAGGGATCTGAGCCGTGTTCATAGATTGAGGTTCAGCAGTCATGCTAGAGTTACTGATCGGAGAGAAAGCGTTTGCAGTAGTCATGCTTCTACCACTATCACTTGCAGTTCTAGACATGAATCCAGCAGCAGCAGCAAAAGAGGTCCAATCTTCGTTTTGCTCGATCGTGGAGAATGGTGGTTGATGATGAGGAGAAGATGAAGAATTGGCAGGAGTGACACTTCTAGTGACGTTTCCAGATCTTGGGTCTTTGGGAGAAGACACCAAACTTGCGTTGCCACTTTCCGATCTCTTCCTACTTTTACTGGAGGCTGACTTGTCATAAGGTTTGGCTCTTTCTTTCTTCTTCGAAGCAGCTGAAGCCGAAGCGGTGGGCTGATTCGAAGGATCTTGGAGGGTATCAGTTTGACTTGCGTCTGGAGGAGTGTCTTTCGATGGCGAACTGACTCTAGAGGCTGCACTATTGTAAGTAGACCTTCCAACTCCTCTTTCCGAAGCTTTCCCAGCTTTAGCCAAAGTTGAAACGGAGGCCTTGGTGTTCTTGGATTTGCTAGTAGACTTCTTCTTTCCACTTCCACTTCCGTTTCCACTTGTACTAGCGATTGCTCCAGATCCTTCTTCAGCTTTCTCCTTTTGAGCTTTTGAAGTTGCTTTGTGATCGTCAGTGATCATGATAGGAGGGGTACTACCAGTAGCGACTACGTTAGATTGCCAATCTCTCATGGTAAAGATGATGCAGAATCCCAATTTCTCTGAATGATGTCTACAATAGCAAGTAATTCTAGTTGGTAGAACGACGTTACCGTCTTCGAATTCCAGATAATCTCCACAGTTGAAGACTACGGATCGATTGAGTTCAGCTTCTGCCGATTTCTCTTTTAACAACTCTTTGGAGTTCTCTAAACTTCTATCTATACCAAAGAATTTATAATCATCTTCATCAGTTGCATTGTCCTCGTCATTTCTACCTTTCTTAACTTCCTTTATAGATGTGTCCTTCCCTCTCTGAGCTTTACGAGCTTCTCTCTTTATACAGTGTTCGCAGATAGTCACTTTCTCGTGAGGTGGCGAGGCTTTGACAACTACCACATCTACGAATAAAGTCTTTTCTGGATCTACGTTGTCGAATTGAAATTTCTTTTGAGAACGTTTGGAACCACTGAAAGGAGGTAATTTCAAATGAGTGAAAGAACCGATCCTTTCCCATTCTTTCTCATCAGAAGTAGAAGTTGAAGAAGAAGAAGCACCTTGATTTCCTATCTTTTCTCTGACCAATTCCAATCTCATCTTGACTTGAGTTTCCACTCTAGATTTAGCACCTTTTCTAGGTAAACCATGAACGTGAACTTGAAGTTTCCCAGTTCCTTCTTCATTCAGATCCGAGATTGAAGGGTGAACTAAATCTTTCTCTTTGGAAGAAAATGGGATCTCACCTTCTGGAGTCAAACCAGTATCAATTGGGATTGGATTCGAAGTAGATTTTGATTTCGAATTCTTTGATTTTGGAGCATTGGAAGGGGTTGAAGTGGCTTGATTCAAGAAATGACCATTGTCGTGATGACTGGTTGCTGAAGAAGGTAAAGGATCGTCATCTCCCGAAGCATAACTACTGGTTCCTCCGATAGAAGGAGTCAGAGCTGAGATACCAGTTGCGCTTTCCATCGATTGATCTCCATTCCTTTCTGAAATGCTGTTCCTTCTGGAAGAAAGAACCGAAGGATCTGCTGATAAAGGTGGAGAACCACTCTCTCCTTCAGCTCCGGCTGAAATACGACCAGAACCTTTCGAGTTTCTCAAACCAGATTGAGATGGGTAGTAGGAAGGTGGGATACGGTCCGGAGCTGTCGAGATGCTCAGTCCAGCTTGAGGCAACATCTTCAAGGACTGTTGTGGAGAGACGGAATTGCGAAGAGATGGTGGACTGGAGAGAGTGGAAATAAGGTCGGAGAGAAGCACATCAGTCTGAAAGTTCGATTGTTAAAGTCAGAAGTGATGTTCTTCGAGAATCAAGACGCATACATCCTTCTTTTTCGAGTGATTCGAGTTGCTCATCGTTGAATCTTCCGCTCATGTCACCCCTTCTTTCCTCTACATCCACCGTTCAAAACACAGATGATTTCATGTATTTGCCCTGTCGAGTCACTTCCCCATCACACGAAGTACTCACTCGAAGCTATCCTCCTGAATCAAGCTCTCGAACATATCCTCATCTCCATCAGCATTTCCACTCCCATTCCCATCCAATTGCATCGCGTTTGAGCTTCCAACACCATTGAAAGGTCTGCTAGAATGAGAAACCGAATTAGAGTGCAATCTTGGAATAGTAGTTGGTGGATTTCTGCCATTTCTAACTGGGTCATTGTAAGGTTGAGTCAAACTACCGTTGTGAAGTCGATTGAAGTCGGACGTTAGTCCATTCTGATGTTGCTGTTGATGCTGGTTGACGTTTGAATTCCAATCTTCCAGAGAACTCCTTCCTTGACCTGATGATGGTAGCCGATGGTGAGGAGACAAGGAAATGGTTTGGGAAAGAGGTCCGAGATGAAAGTAGAAAGTAGAAAGTGGGAGTGGAGGTGAGCAGACTTGAACCATTTCAATCATTCTTTTTCAATGCATAGAAGGACTGATATCAATTCCATCCAAACTGGGGGAACCGTCAAGACGATTTGCTATCGCAGCATCTGCTTTTCCTTCTTTGCCGATTGTCTCTCTCCTGCTGCGCTTATCTCTCTATTCTCTCTCTGCTCTCTCTCTCTCTCGACCAATTCGAATACCTCTCCTAATTATTATGAGATTAATAAATGCAACTCACCAGAACTGTTGCCGTTTCTAGGTAGACCACTCGAAGTTGGCTCTGAAGTGAAGTTTTTGGTATAAGAGAACATGCTGTTTCCCAAAGCCACCACCGCATTGCCATTGGGTGGATTTCCATGATTCGATCCATTCCCAAAGATCGAGACATCATCATCTGAAGAAGTCAATTCCGAAAGAGTCGAGGAATCGGAAGATTTGCCGATTCTACTATTGCCAGTTGTCGAATGAGGAGATCCCACCTGACCAGAACCAGTCTGAAAAGGGCTATAAACGGCTGCATTGTCATTTGAGAAATGATTCATGTTGAAGGGTAATTGAGATTGATGGACCTTATCATTCCCATTCATTAGATGAGGATGAATGAAAGGATAATGGTTTGTGGTGGTGGAAGTAAAAGGTTTGTCTAGACGGATGGTGTTTCTCCTACCCTCTTGATGGAGTGATGATGATGGATCTTCGCCTGCAGTTCCGTCTGAAGAAGAACTATCGGGAGAGGAATTGGAATTGGATAGTTCGGGTGGGGAATTGGAATTGGAATTGGAATTGTGAAGATGTGCTGGAAAGTAAAAAGAGGAAGAAGAAGATTCCATTTAAACTTTGATGTGCGATTGCTTGATCCTCTTTTTGTGATTTGTAACTCAGTTTGTTATCCTCTCGGTCTGTGAGTTTGTAGAAGGAGAAGAGAGGATTAAAGGTAAGAGGGACGAGACGAGCAAGGGACATAAGTGGTCTTTAGAGAAAGGCAAGATCCAAACGTCGTCTTTGAAATCAAGTTTTGAGAAGCTGGCTCAAACCAGTGAAATCAAAGATCTCATAAAAATAGGTGGATGTAAAGGAAAAGCTTGCGATTGACTCGATTCCAACTCACCTTTCGATGAGCAGAAGTAGAGTCTGGGCTCAAAAGAATGAAAGATGACGTAGTTCTTGCTCGGTTCGTTCGTTCAAGTGTGCTTGATGATTTCCGTATGCTTGAAGGAATGAATGAGATGATGATGGTGATGATTTATCTCGAATGATTGGATGGTCTTGGTGGATAGAGATGATTTTGGTTGGGGCAAAATTGGCAGTCCTTGTTCGGTAAGCAACGTTCGCATCCCCAATCTCTACACCTTCCTCTCTATTCCATCTCGCAAGAAAAGAAACAAAGAACTTTCGAATAAAGGACAAGCCATCTTTGAGTAGGCCTCGAGCGCTTGGTGGCGACTGTCTCATCTACCGTGCCGACGTGGAAGAAAGTATCGCTAGCTCTCCTCGATGCTTTTAGAGTCTTGCACCTTCTTTTCACCTCAATCGCTAGGAGGAGAGAGCAAAATAAAGGAAACAAGTTGTCTTCGAAGCGCAGAAAGCCATGCTCCTCCTTGCATCCCATTTGATTCTTGATCCTTTTCTCACCCTCAAAACATACTACTAACGCTCAATATTCTTTTCCAAAATATTTCCGTATTCTTTCTGCTGATCTTTTTCCGGCCATTCCAGAGTACATCCAAACTTCTTTATTAGAAAGATCGATGACTTGGTGGCCTCGTTTCAAGTTGCCACCAGAGCGAGCTCGCGCTTGAGCCTCAAACGTTGAACAGCCATTCTCTTTCCTTTGTCTCTTCTTCCTTGCTTCTCCTCTTCTTTCGTCACGATCACGATCACGTTCAGAGGCCTGCAGTGTGGAAGAAGGATTTCCGCTACCTCACATGCCAAACTCTGTATCGACGGATCTTCGGGGATTGGGTAGGGAAATCAAGCAGGAAAGTTTGACAGGATGATAAAAACTCAAGAATCTTTTCTCTTGGAACCCTCTTTTTTCCCTTTCACTACAACTCAATCCGTTCAGTAACTAAAATGTCGTTCACTCAGGCCAAAAAGGTCTCGACAGAAGGGTCCAAGTCGAGCAAAGATCGAGAATTCATAGCTTGGAGTAACAACTCGATGAAGTCTACTTGGTACGACAAACCGACAGAGGAGCTCAATTGGGCTCAGAAGTTTCTCAGAAGTCTTGAAATCCTACCAGACGAACAGAAAGTTGCTCCACCAGCGAAAAAGGGAGAGAAAGTGCCGGTGGTGAGTTTTCTGAACATTTGAGCTTTCAAAAGGCTTCCACTCTTTTACTGATGACAAGTCGTCCATTTTCATTTCTCTTCAGTATCCGGTGTTGAATCAACATTTATTCATCTTTCCGAGAGGTGTCCTGCCTCTTGTGATTCATCGCGAATCTTTATGGAGCTCTTTCCAACGTGGACTTTCAGTCCTTTCGTCGCCTTCCCTTTCTACCTCTTCGCAATTAGAATCTTCATGACAAGCGTCATGCACAAGCTGTGAGTCTTTCCTTTGTTTATGGAACCTTCTAATCTTTCAGATTCGTGATTTGTTGATGCGAAACGTTTCTTTCTCCCCAGTAACGACTTGGCCTACAGATATGGTTATTTTGATGGAGAGGTTCCGAGAGACAAAATTCCCGATCAACATTCAACAAGAGTTCTGTAAGTCACTGGAGAAGCATGTGTGCCCGTTCTCTGCTCTGCTCACTGCTTATCTATCGTCCTTCCCACGCTCATTCGACTTGTAGCTTGTCAATGGCTGGTGGGTTGACTGTTCGACCTTTCTTTGCTATCTTGGGTTTCTACAATCAAGAGGAAAAGCCAACTTTATCGATTTGGTTCCCACTTCAACTACTTCTTTACTCTGTAGTCTTGGATTTCTTTTTCTACATCTACCATCGGGCGATGCATGAATCTGACTTTCTCTGGAAACTTCATCAAAGACATCACACAACTAAACATCCAAATGGTTTAATGGCTCCCTTTGCAGATGGAATTCAAGAATTTGGAGATCTTTTTCTGATCCCTGCTTTGACTTGGCTTATTTTGAGGTATGATTTTTCGACTTGGTACATGTGCAATCTCTATTCTTTGTGGACGGAAACGTATGGACACAGTGGAATCCGTCTCTATTGGCAAGCTCCTGCTTCAGGACCTTTTCTGAGACCAATCGGAGCTGAGCTCATCCATGAAGATCATGACTTGCATCATAGGAAAGGCTGGAAAAGTGAGTCGTACTACTTGAGCTGAGTCTCTTCCAACCTCAAAGCTCCCTAATCGCTTGTACTGATCTCTGCTTTTTTTTCTTCTCCGGTCAGAATCCTACTCTTATGGAAAACAGACTGCTCTCTGGGATACTGTGAGTGTAATCAAAAGAACAGAGAGGAAATTCAATGCGACAGAAAAGGCTTGATAGTCCTCAGAAGTCGTATAGCTGATCTCTGTTCCCATCTCTCCAGATCTTTGGCACTCGCCCGGTCAGACTAGAGTGCTCTGAAGAGCTCATTGATCGGCAGAACCGAGTTCATTGATCAGTGATCTCTCTTTCTCAGCTTTTTTTTGCTTTCCGCTAGCCTCGTCTCTTAGCCACAGAACGGGATCAAACGCTGCTGCTTCTCTCTAGACATGACATGAACTTGTACATCTTTGTTTCTTATAGAATTCGATATTTGCTCCTCAAATGCTCTCGTATTCGCTTTGTTAGGCACCAACAGTGCCAGTTCAGTGTGTTCAGACTTCAGAATCAGCTTCGCGACGCGGCTGGCATCACCAATTACGTCTTTGACCAAGCCATGGACAGAATGGTCGAGATGAACACTTTTTCTGTTCTATCTTCAAATCGGAACTCAGCCAGGCGCTGCTTCGCTGTCGTGAATATATATAAGTTTTGGGTTGAGTAATGAGTTCGGCCGAAGAAGGCGAAGAAAGAAAAGAAAATGTCGAAATAAATCTTCTGATTTTTTGGTTCTCACTTTTCTTTCCTCTTGAGCAACTCGAGAGCAACGACGATGACAGCAAAGAAAACCAGTCAACCTTCCAAAATAGGCAATCCGAAGAAGGAAAGCTTTAGAGGACTCGAGCATCTGAACTCAGACGTCGTCCAATCAATAGGAGAAAGAATCATAAGCTGGACGCTTCCTGGCGAGAAGAACAATAGCAACCACTTTGGAGTGAGGGAACCAGAAGTTGATTTCAAAGCCATCAAGTAAGTATATATGCAAACGAGCTTCGACAGAAGAAAGACGAAAGAGTGCTTCTTCTCTCTCTCCATCTTGTTTCGTTCTAGAGCTGCACGTTATTGGTAACCAATAACCATAACCGCCTGACCTGTCTGATAGCCATAACCATAACCATAACCAAGTTCTGAAACCTTGAATATCCATAACCATAACCAATAGCTGGTTATTTGGCTATCATAACGGTTAATAACCAAAATCGGCCGTGATGGCTTGAAAAGACATTTTGTCGAGCTTTTTGAGTGCAGAAATCAGCCGAAATCACACAAATGAATCGAGAAACGAAAATATCAGAAGAAGAATGTCAATCCTAGACTATTTGTGGTGCGTCTTCTTCGATTTCGTGATGGCAAATTTCCCTCTCCATCGCCACTGGGATCTGCGGAAGCACGAGACGAGGAGGGTACTGCAAGTGAGGAACTAGTAGTTCTATCTGGTATAAGAGTAGAATTTGAGTTTTGAGTACAAATTGCATTTCGAGGGGAAGAAAAAGTAGAGGATGGCTTCGTAGAGACCTAAAGATGAAGAGAAGCTTGGGCGAAGGAGAAACTACTTTTCAGTCGCAGACCTCGTTCATATACCCCTCAGTGCAAAGAGATCGAAGTTACTAGAAAGATTGGGTACATAGATTGCATGCCAGAGATTTGTTTGGGTGGTTTTCCAGCGCTCAAGCGCCAGCAAGCCCTCAGAAGGCGAGCCTCAGCTACTGCCAGTTATCGACGTTATCTAACCGGTTATATAGCTGAGAGTTGAACTTCAAATAACCATATCCATAACCATAACCAACTATTTGAATCTCAAATATCCATAACCATAACCAATAACCGCGGTTATGATAGCGGTTATATAACCTCATAACCAGTGATAGAGCTAATTCGTTCGTCCAGAACTCAGAAGATAAGAGCTGATCGTTCCTCCTCTTTCCGTGGTCATCTTCTCTTTTGACAGGTTGACCAAATTCTCTCTGAGATCTCTAGCTCTGGTTTCAAAGAAAGTCGAGACCGTCTGGCTTCAGACCTGTGTAAGAGAGGTCACTTTATGGAACTATCAAATCCCTTCCTTTTTACTCCTACTTCAAAATCATCCTGAACTCGGATCGCAAGTGCGAAGGCTTTCATTCATAGCTCGAGATACCTTTTTGGAAAGAACTGATCATAAAATGATGCAAGATTTACTCTCAAACATCAAGCATCCTTGGTTCGAGGTCATTATCAAAGATTTCAAGAACTTGATGTCAAAGGTTGACCATGGTCAGTTCGGAAGCCAATTATTTCAACTTGCAAGGTTTATCATCTTAGAACAATGTACAAATCTAACGAGTTTCGAATGTTGCACATCCTGGAGGTTTCCCTTTTATCTGAAAAGTACAGAAATGAGACCGGTGTTATCGTCTAGCAATCTCAAGACTCTCAAAATGAATAAACTCGACAATATTGAGCATCATAAGAATCTATCTTTGACAGGAAGACAAGTTCTTCTTTTACTTATTTCGAATCCAAACCTCGAGACAGCATCTTTCAATATGCAGTTTACCCGGCAAGACGCACAGGTTTATGAGACTCATCTCCCTCCTTTACTCAAAGCTAAAAGAATTCAATCCAAGGTTAGGAATCTCTCTTTAGATGTGAACACTTTGATCCCGGAGAAGAAATCCGAACATTTCGGCTATGACAAGACATTCAACATCTTCTTGAGCATTTTCAAAAGATTGGAAGATTTCACTTTAGAAATCTATCAGGATCCTGATTCAAACACTTCGAGGATCCCGACGGCTCAGAAACAAGCTGCTCTGAGTCAAGTCATAAGTTTAGATGTATTGAAAGGTTTAGAAGCTAGTTCAGAAACGTTGAGATCACTTTCCGTCGTAGGAGCTTCTGCAATGGCACCTCATTTGATTGATTTCAGTTCTCCCCAAGCCAGCTTCTCTCAAATGGCTTCTCGCCTCAAGAGCTTCAAGAATTTGAACTATTTCAGAACCGATTCTCAAGCTTTGATGGTTTTATGTATGGGAATCTCCTTCTTTGGCTCTTGTGCTCTGGAGAAATTAAAGTGTTTGGAACAGGTTGGAAATTATGAATTGAGATCAGATATGGGGAATCAGCTCAGAAACAGTGAAGATATGCTGTTCAAATTCATAGAGAGAGCTTATCCTCCCAAAAGTCTAAAGCTAGTTAGAAGTCAAAAGGCACTGACTCTTCCTAACAATCACATGCAATTACCTCTAGAGCAATTGGATAGGAAACAATTTGATAAAGATAGGGAAAGAGTCAAAGCTGATCTGAACAGGAAAGGGGTTGAATTCCAATTGGTGTAGACTAAGATTCAATTGGGAAGGGCGAAGTTGTCGTTCGTTGAAATCATGGCTGGTTTCAAAGATAGAGCTATTCTCGTTGGAAGTTGGGACCCGATGGAAAGAATCCTTTTTTACGTTGTCATAGTTTTGTTCAGTATTTATGTTCTGCAAGACTATTCGAGCTTTTGTGTTATCTACAACGCTTGGTCAGAAACCTTGAAGAGGAGAGCATTCTTTGTTCATGTAGATGTCGAAGTCTGGATTTCCGACAGGACTTCTTGGAGAGAGTTTGCTGCAATCCTGACAATGATTGTCAGATTGACCATCTTTTGGTCGATTTGGGAGTGCGTGGGAACTCGTCTGGATCAGATGCCCGCAAGTGGTCCGAACGTGAGAAACAGAACTTGGAGCTCGATGAGTTGGTGGGGTAATCTGGTCAAAGGACTCGCTCTCTTCTTCAAAGACTCGTTTCCAGTCGATCTAGAGGATCAAGAATCGATTGAGCCTCGGTCATTCTCTGGGAGCTCGGAGGTAGCAGGTTCGAAGAGCGTCCAATCTGTGATTTGCTGTGGGCTTTTCTCAGAGAAGTCTCGCCACTCCTCGTCAACTACTCTTTCCTGGCTCGCACTCTTCTTCAAAGACTCGTTTCCAGTCGATCTAGAGGATCAAGAATCGATTGAGCTTTGGTCATTCTCTGGGAGCTCGGAGGTAGCAGGTTCGAAGAGCGTCCAATCCCTGATTTGCTGTGGGCTTTTCTCAGAGAAGTCTCATCACTCCTCGTCAACTACTCTTTCCTGGCTCGCACTCTTCTTCAAAGACTCGTTTCCAGTCGATCTAGACCGCCATGATCCATTTGAGCTTTGGTCATTCTTCATCGTTCTTGAGCTCTACTCTACCTTTTGCTGGTCCGTCCTTGCTCCTTGAAGAGAGAAAGCTCCTTACTCCCTGAGAGAGAGAAAGCTCGTCACTGACTCTTACCCCGATATCCTTTCGCTCAAAAGTCGATCTAGACCGATATGAAGCGTTTGAGCTCAGCTCTGGACATTCACTACGATCTTGGAGGTAGCAAGTAAGAACAAAGCTTCCAACGAGCTCGCGCGATTCGTCCACCACCAGCCAAGATCTCTGAGGAATGAGCAATCCTCGAATGGTTCAAAACGACCTAGATCGGATTGAACTGACTCTCTTTCAGGGAGAGGTCTCGTTGCAAAAGAGTCGATGGCGAGCAATGAAACATTCGAGCCTGCCACAAAGCACGATGTCGCCACGATTCATCGTTGTTCAAACTTCCTACCTCCAAGGTCGTGAAAAATGATCAAAGCTCAAATGCTTCCTGGCCGTCTGAATCGACTCGAAACGAGCTTTCAAGGTGAGAACGTGTTGGAAAGAGTCACTAATCGTTCGACCCACCGAAGAAGAAGAGAAGAATCCAACCTACGGTTCAGCCAAAATGAAGAAAGAACAGTTCTCTTCAGCCTCTCCCTTCTCGCAACGTTCATCTCTTGAAGGTTCATAGCTATATAAAGCACTGGCATTCACTTTGACTAGAAATCGGGTAGTGGAGCTCTTTTTGAGGGAACTTCGTTCGTCTCGATCGCTTCTTTGACCATCCAAGAATCTAGGTAAGCTCTAACTTCGACTACCGTCTCGTTCTCATCGAAGCGGACGACCCAAGCATATGTGTTGTCGAACTTGAACCCTGCTCGTCAATCGCAAAGAAGAAAGGGAAGAGGTCATCAGCTCAGTCCTCAGACGACGTTCGTCTCCTGAGAGTTGAGACTATCAATTTTCCAGAGCCATACTGACCATTGTTACATTCTCCTCTTGCGACTAGTTCAACTGTAGTCCAAGGCTGATCGCCACCCCCGATTATATTTCTGATACGCAGTTGAATACCAGGCTCTTTGATGATCGTGTTCAAACGTTTCAGAGTCTTGTTGCGGAAGTCCTCTGAACTTGTATAGGTGCCAGCAAGTGGATGGGTACCCATTACCGTCCAATTGACACTGGAATAGAGGAAAGGAATTCAAACGGAGAAAAAACGAGTGGGTAAGAATCGTGAGCGGGAAGAAAGTGAGAGAAGAACAAAAGAAGTCTTCTGATCGCTTTTATTGCTCTTATTCGTAATGTTGAGACGGTGATTTTTGGTGAGTGGTAGCGATGTAACTCTATCGATCTCTTTTCACTCACTCAGGAGAAACGTGTTTGAAGGTAGTGGCAAAGTCTCCAGTCTCCATAGGCTTGAAGATGCTCTCGATCTTTTCGCGAGATGGATAAGCGGTTGTGGAAGTCATCTTGTTGTTTGAAGATTTGCTACTGATTTGAGAGACTCGAAGAGATGTAATGTTGTATTTGGAATGTCTCGAAGGAAAAAAGATCGAGATAGAAGGATCTCTTTTATATACAGTTTTCTTCAACTTTGTGGAGGTCGGCAGAGATTCAGTTCTCTCGACGTTCTGCATGGTGTTAACCAAGGCCGAGAGAGGTTCCTATCATGCTGTCATGCAAATAACAATCAAAAGAAGATGTCCAACGTCGAAGGCTACCGTGAGACTCTCACGGAACTACAACTGCCATATTTAATTCCGTTTCGCCCTCTCTCTCTGTTTTTCTTCTTTGATTAGTTTCGTTTGGATTTCAAAGATGAACATGTCATCGAAATGAGGCAGCAAGTAAGAATCTACGACACTCAGTCTTTCATAGCTCCATCGATTGGGTCGATCATTTTGGGAAAGAGGGAGTCAAGGGACAGAGCTTGCTCTCAAAGTCAGCTCACCACTTCTTGCCACCAGAGTTGGAATTCTCTCTAGTGTCGACTTTGACAAACATGACTATTTAATAATAAAAAAATCAGCAGAAAATCAAGAAGGACAAGGATAGTAAACATACAGAACATCCAAGGTGACAAAAGATGGTAGCGATCAAAAACTCTTCCCTAAAGGTCGAATCTTGCCTTTCTAACTCTTTTCCCATTCTTTTCCGGAAGGTTCAAAGGCATACTAGTAGCATTATTGAAAGTATGTTCTTGCTTCTTCTTCTTCCTAGCTTCTGCTTCCGCTTGAAGGGATGCCAACCTTGGACCACAGATTCTGAGAAGTGCAGAACGAATGGCTGGAGAGACTGCCTTTGGTCTCGATTCATAAAGACAAGTCAATAAAGCCAGACCGAACGATAAAAGGAAAACATCTCCATTCCTGAAAAGATGAAGATGAGAGTGGAGAAAGAAAGGTCAGAAACTTGTT
>JASXTE010000495.1:0-41850 GCA_030280995.1 Hemileia vastatrix | reverse complement strand
AATAAGATGGTAACAGAGAAGAATTAACTTGATTTAACTGCTTTTAGATAACGTTGAATACTTTAAATTCACCTTTCAAGTAAATTCAATTTAATTGAATGCAAAGTAAGTCATTGTGAGTTGTTTGACAAGGACACGATGAAAATGTTACGAAATAATCGATGAAGATACAACATATAAATAACCGAGAGTTGCATTTGAATCAATGTGAATCAACTTGATCAAATTGTGTCCCGGCCAAAGTAAACCAATGGTCAAATGTCGTGGGAGGAGGAAAAGATGTAAAGGATACAAGACAACTTTGTGTCCCTGTCTCTATTCGTCTCTGCACTTTTCAGACAAAATTGTCACGAGCAGGATGTTTCAGGTCACACAATCGACTTTTCCAGGTAAGGTTAATGATTGACCTTGCTCTTTGTGTCCTGTCCACGTGCAATGTCAAATGTAAATGCAAATGTCAATGGAATGACAACTGTCGAGAAGACACCCGACAAAAGGGGAGGAGAATAATTGTTCTTATACCGATGTTTCGATTGACTGGCATTTAATGATGATGCAACAAGCATCACCAACATTACGTTTAAAAAAAAAGTCATTTGGTATGTTTCTGCTTTGTGATTTTTTTTCACTCTTATACTGGTACTACCGTTTATTCATGGATGGCCGGTTTTTTCGTCAAAGCAATAAAAGATCGATGTAACAGACCGACAGACATCTTCACCAGGAAGGAAATGTCATCCGAGTCATCAGGTCACAACAATTTTACCTAAAGTTAACTTGTGTGTCATTACAGGTAGGCAAAATGTTCAGTAGACAAATCAATTACATTCAATTGAACCAAACTAACAGATAAACAGATAAACATACGTGTACATGTAGACATCTCAACGGCATCTTGGCGACCTCTTTAACCTCTTCCTGTCTCGTCTTTTTGTTAATATCGCGTGTTTGTCGCTTTTCGCTTTGTGCTCATCTCGCTTTCCTCACTCTCTTCCTGGACGTTTTACTTGTTCTTTCTCTAGCGAAGACGTGTTAAGCCGATGTGTTGATCACTACATGCTGACGAGTTAGTTTACTTCAGTTTCCCAACTGACCATTCTCACAATCCCTCGTCACTGTAAATGTTTCCCATGTATCCGCAGGCTGTTCAGGTATCACACCAGGTCTCATGTTGATAATGTTGATAATGTTGATGATGATGAAAACGGTTGATGATCGGTTCGTTGATTAAATGCTTCCCTAACTGTCTATTGAAAGGTCGATCCAGGTGACACTTGACACTGCTAAGGTTACCTGCGGCCTCATCAAGTCAACCACCTTGAAGTTGAATTTGCAATTTTGTTTCATCTTTCACACTGGACAAGTAAATTCACTGACTTTTACATGTTACATGTTACATGTTGGATATCCAAAGGGAAATGACATAAGTCATGGACTTATTCCTTTGTCAAATGGAATGATTTTTCTTTTCCTCCTACTTTGATGAAAAGTTTACTCCTGTTTTTCTGTGTTTGTGTGTGTATTTGTGTCTGTGTGATGTGGCAAGAAGGATGATGTCGACAGAGAGACATCAACATTGGTTATCCTTGTTCAATGTCAAGAAGATCATTTATTTATTGACATTTTTGTGAGATTTAAGGATTTTTTACATTCATTTTTAATGTCAATGTAAAATTATGATCTAAATTTTACTTTTTTAGGTTGTTGTGTTTTATTTCAAGTGAAAGATGAAAGTACCATCAAGGATACGACACAGCGGGTTTTTTTCATTTTGTTTCTTTCATTGGATACAAAAGTTGTGCGGATAAAATGAAATAAAATCATCAGTGACAAAAGAAAATGATACAAAAATTTACTTACACGGGGGTCCTTGGCTTAAATGTCCAACTGTCGTGTACAGAAATTCCACTAAACATGATTAACTAAATATAAACCTGGACAAAAGACTTTTTTTTGCATTGCCTTGTAGTTTATAAATTTAAGTTAACTGTCAATTACATTTTTTGTGTCGATGAATCAATTGATTCAACTTTGAACATCGATCCAAAGTAATCTAATGGAGATTGGTAATGATTTAAATACCGTTGAAACGGTGACATCAAATGAAACACAAAGAAAAAGATACAGAAAGAAAAACTGTTTCGCTCTGTCAATTGGAAGGCATTTGCATTTGTTGTTTATTTCAACGGTTAATTACTTTGAAATACTTTTAACATAAACATTTTACCAGAGTCAAAATGCTAGACAGTGACAGCCAAGGTGATAAACTTGGCAATGACACGGGTCTTTCCACAAAGTCAATTCTATTCACTCGACATCATCATCATCGTCATCTTCGTCATCATCATTGACTCTTGTATAGATATTTAAATGTTCGACAAAACTTTAAAGATAATGAATGTAAATTTCAGACAGTAACTAAAGTTAGTCAAGGACAAACACTTGTAGTTCACTCAGTAAGTTCTATTCGAATGCATGTGACTAATTTTCAGGGGTGAAAAGTGCGACAAAAAGAAGAGGTTCCATCATTAAGACTTGAAAGAACGAGAAAGAAAAAGAGAAAAAAAAAGTTTTACATCCATGTCTTTGTCAAGTGAAATGGTAAAATGGTAAAATAGCAAAATAATACAAATAATACAAATAATATATGTGAGTTAGAGAGAACTGCGCAAGTGAAGGAGACAAGTGGGATTGGATCAGTTGGTTGCATTGAATCAGTCGAGTCAGTTGAAGCAGTTGGACATGAGTGCAAGAGTGATCCGCGCACAAAAGTAATTCGCTCATTTGATTCACTGGACTGTTGTTCACTTCACCTGACCATGTTAACATCATCAATGCTGCTGTTGTTTTTACTGTTGCTGCCTTCAACTACTTCATAAGTTTTAACAAAAAAAGTTAGTAACTTACACAAAGATTCAAAGTGTCAAGTTATGATGAAGATGATGATCAACTGTTCCTTCCGCCATTGAAAATTCATTCATCAACTGTTCTACTGATTGATCTTCCTTTAATTGTTACTTCCTACTGTTTCATCTTAACATCTCTCATCATTCTAGTCAATGACATTAACAATTGATCGGAAGAAAAAAAAGAAATTTACTTATTTTGGTCAAATTAAACTAAAGAAAGAGTAAAAAGAGTAAAAAGAGTTAAAAGTTAAAAGTACTCTTTAACTTGAGTGCATGTATTTTATTAGGATAAATTCACCCTCTGCCTACAAATTGTGTACTTAATCAAGTGTCAATAAGATAGCATCAATTATCAATTATCAATTATTAACCATTACAACACCAATTGTTCACATTACTGATGGATGTTCGAGTCATAATATCTGTTTTGTATATTTTATCTGCAAGTTCAGGTATTGTTTTCAATGGATTTATTTTGCTGGTTTTACTTTGGCAAAGACGAATTCATACAACATCACACTTACTTCTTTTGCATTTAGCAATTATCGATACAATATTTTGCTTTTGTGTTATCATATTTACCATCATATCGTATTCTGTCGATATTGATAAGTCTAACGTTACATTTATTAATTTAAATTCACTCCTACAAATACAACAATTTACTTGGATAACACTTTCAGGAACTATTATGTGGACATTAACTGGACTATCATGTGACAGATATACTGCAATTTGTTTTCCATTTACTTATAAACAACTAGTCTCGAGGAAAAAAGTTATCGCATTGATTGTATCATCATGGATCTCATCTTTAATTCTTTCATGTATTCCTTTGATATTTAAATCTGCATCGAGTTCTTGCATTCAATCAATTCAATCAATCAATCCAACTACAACAACAATTACTGGTAAAAGTGATTCATGTTTACCATTTACACTTGATCCGACATCCCTTTTACTTTCACTTCCTCTTTCATCATCACCATCATCGACATCATCATCTACACCGACACAAGTGTCATTTACATTACAACAGCATAACCCACCACTGATGAAAGCACAAAATTTACAAATTCTAAATGAAAATGATAATTCACCTTTGATCTCATCATCATTAGCACCATCGTCCTTTCGAACGTATTTTATTAAATCTAATGAAACAATTATTCATCAATTAACTGAACAACCTCGATCAACTCTTCAAACTGGTAAGTTTTTTTTTTCTTTTTAATAATTTTTTCACTTATTTTGTTTGTTTTTAAATCATCTCATTGATCATCTAACCGTTAAATCATTTAATCATCTTCTGCTATTCACAGATGAAGACGTACAAGGAATCTTGTCAATGGTTCCAACTTATAACTTTGAACCTTCATTAACTTTATACACTGCATATGTATTGATACTGATTATAATTAACCTGGTGATTCCAATAATTATCATTGTGTCCACTCAAATTCACATCTTACTCATTGCCAAAGGACACAGAGGTAGAATAGTTACAGTATCATCATCAGTAAATACACCAAGTTGTTTAAATGGTGGAGAAACATCTGAACAATTAGATGAGTTAAATTCATCATCAGCTAATTATCAAACAAATCCTTGTACAATAGATAAATCAAAATCAACTGAAAGTTCAAATGATTCAGCAAAGAATAATGTTTGTCCCATAGTTGATGATAGAATAGATAAAGTAACAAATGAAAAAACTAGACAAAATAGATTATTTTGTAGTTCAACACAACAGGAGGTTGATTGTCGATTAATGAATTCAATTCAAAGTAACAAATGCGACACTTGTTACACTCAGAATAATTTAAATCATGCCAATTCACTTGTTCACATGACTCAGCATGTGCAACGTGGGCAGTTTGTAAATTGTAAACTGTCCAATGGAAATGAATGTTACAAATCACCATCTAATTCATGTCCTAATTCGCACACATTACCATTTCATCATTTGAAAGACAAAAACAATCATACTAACATGTTGACTCAGGATGATTACAGTCAATCTGAACAATTTAATCGGATAAATCATCCGCTCAATGCATCCATTATCAGTCTTCAATCCCTCGGTACAATTGGAACTTCCAATGTTGACATCAATCATCACAATCATCATCATAACAATAACAATGACTACACTAACAATAATAATGGTGAAATATATTTGCACTCATCCAATGGTAAGGATAATTGTAGCAATTTGAAAAGAAAATTTCATATTAAACAAATGAAGGAGAAAAAATGTAAACCACATGGTAAATTTGAGGGTAAATTTGATGGTAAATTTGATGATAAATTCCATCGATATCCATTTGAACAAACTACTGAACAAAATAATAATTTAACCAAAGATACTGACGTCAAAGGTGATGACGATGATGTGGAAGAAGAAGATATGTGTCAAGTTGATGTGGAAAATTGTTACAGTACATGTGGTTCATTGGGATCATCAAATTCATCATCGTGTACTTCGTTATCCTGTTATTCCAATGGTTCACCGATTGATGCAAATTCGTCCTCATGTCATCATCGACATCGTCATCATCACTATCATCATCATCACAACCTACATCATCATCATCATCATCAGCATCATCATCATCATCATCACAAAAATAAACTTGGTCACATAAGTCATCAACAAGCACACAGAGCTGGTGTTGCAACAGTTACCATTTTAATTGCATCATTGATATTTCTGTGGATACCATGGTATGCTATTCATTTGAGTGAAACATTAATTGTCACACCCTTACCACACCCACGTTCAAATGATTCGTCATCATCAACCTTGTACTTGACTGGACATTCATTGATTGTCTTATCTATCGTTTCAATTTCATTTACACTTATTCCAACTGTCAATGCATACGTGTATGGAGTTAAAAGTCGACTATTAAGGCAAACATTTAAAAGATTGCTTCAACGATACATTTATCAACATGAAGCTTCAATGGAAATAGAAAGACGGATATCATTAAGATCTCAATCGATAAATTCAACTGGTACTAAATTTTCACTGATTGGTTGGCATACATTAATTAGACCATCTTCTTTGCCTGCAACCATATTGGTCAATTCTGCATCTAAATTAAAAGCCCGAAGGAATTCAGCACCATGTACTGTATTTCATTCATCTTTCCCATCATCAGGTTATTACTTCAGGACAACACAAACTCCACCACCACTTACATCTATCATTGCCTCTAACAACAGTCAATCAGTGACGATTGGTATGACAGAAACTGAATTGGTGACATTAGGAAATAATTTATCAAAAACTTCGTGGAATAATGATATTCGTGGTGGTGAAAGCAAATGTATATCTGATCAAGATGGTGAGTTGAGGGTTGCAGTAACCATTGATCCAGTTGTCAAGTCAATCTTATTGCCTGAATCAAATGGTCATTCTCATCATCATCCTCAGTTGACCTGGTGTAACTCAAACGAAAGTGAAAGAAAAACAGATGCACCTTGTGAAACTCAAGGTAATTCACTGTCTCGACAATCAACTGGTAAAACAGTGACATTTGGTCCTTGGAGGCGATTTTCTGTTCAAACAGTTTCACCCGTTGTCGCAACTGCTGTTGCAACTGAATTATCATCATCATCATCGTCATCATCATCACCATCTTCAATAGGAATTAAATGTAAGACTGTAAAAAAGAACAATCAATCAACATTTAATGATTTGACCTTGAGTTCAGTTGATTACCAAGTAAAAGAAGAACATAATAATCAAAAGCAACTGGTCAACAGCAATTCACCACCAACAAGTTTAACCACTGGTGGTACCAGTCATCATTGTCAAACATCTCACGGTAATAGTAAAATAAAATCAAATGAAAAAGCAGAAGTAGAAGATGATGATGAAAATATTTATCCAGTCAATGTGAAAAGAACTAACATTCAACATGAAAAAGATGATGATGAAAATGATGAAGATGCCTCCATCAGTGCCTGCTACAGTTGTACACAAGGTAATAATTGTGAATATGAAAAAAATGTACACTCAACAACAGTACCAGTAGCATCCTATCCTTGTAAAGTATACCAAAGTCTCTACCTCAATCAACATGAGAAGGTAGTTAAATCAAATTCATCCATGAAAAAAGTTAAATCTACCCATGATGATGATGAAAATTATGAAGATGATGATGATGATGACATAAGTCAAGTTCATCCTGATGCTTGTAACTCTTCAAACAAATTGAATCTCAAAAGACGTTTGAGTTTGTGTTTCGATGAATCTCAGATATTTTTACATGTTAAAAAGTCAAACAATTCATTTGATAACTCTCTTGATGGTGATACTGTTCGTCCTTCACTTATTGGTAAATTTAAATCGTCGTCATCAATTAATTCAATGCATTCATCTCTTCATAATTCATCCCTTGAAGACTTGTCTGATGGTGGATATGATCCTACAAATCAATTGCATTCACATCGGCGGAAACAACCTTTTTTCGATAGATCATCATATTCTTCTTCATCATCATCATCATCCACATCATCATCGTCGTCGCAGCAGGTGATTGTACCAAACAAAAGTTCAAGTACACAATTGACTGATTGTACAACAAGTCAATCTAACAACAGCAAAATTGTTACCTTGTGTGGCAGTAATTATTTTACCCATGACCAATCTGGTAATTTGTTGAATGTTCCTACACCCAACGCTCGATGGGTTAGTCACTTTAATTTAAGTCCCATCTATGAAAGGCCAAATTCAACCGTTGGCAGTCCTTGTACGCCTGATTTGTAATGTAGTTATCAATTGATTCAACATCTTTCTCTTCTTCTTCATCTTCTTCTTCTTCTTCATCTTCTTCAACTACTACTTTTTCTTCTATTGGTTTATCATGCACTTGAGTCAAACGGCAAAAATATTCAACATGTGAAACTTTAAACTAATCAATTGATTTTATTGCAACAACTTCAATGACAAAAATTTAAGTAAATTCAAATTCAAATACTAATTTGTTCAACAAAAGTATCAAATATGTAAAGAATATGAAGATCAAGAACAAAAAGAAATAAAAGAGTTACCTTAATTTCATGTAAGACAATCATCAAATTGATATAATGAAGAAATTCAACGAATTATCAGTCATATGATTATGATGATTAATAAATGAATATATTTTAAGTTGAAAATTGAATATGATTAGTGAAGAAGAATGTTTAAAATGTTAAAAAGTATCATAATGATGAATAAAGTGTCAAATCGATGGACCATAACTTAAGACTCACTAGAGATTATCACACCTGAATATTGATTTATTCAAGTGTGATAATTAAGTAATGAGCTTTATGCCCAGTATGGAAGTATCGATGAGTAAATAAAATTATTGTTGTCTAATGGGTGAAGTTGAATGATTTTGATTGATGTGTGGTTTGGTGGAACAACGTTGAACAAACACTAAGTATTCACACCTGAATGAACTTTCAGTCAAATGGATGAGTGAAAAGACACGGTTAAGTAGACGTGTGTGTGACCTTTTTTTCCTCTCTTTTCTCTCTTTTTCTCTTTTTCTTGTTAACTTGAGTTCACCAACAATGGCACAATTGAACAATCTGGTATCTAACAATCCGACAGAATTCATTCATTCATTCAGTGAGTTGGTAGGGTTAGTAATTCAGTAATTTCCCAATTCACCAATTATCATCACAGGCGAATCGTATGACAGTAACTGTATACAATTGTAAGAAAGTTAAGACCAAATTGAGTTAAAGGACACAAACACAAAAGTACACATACAACAGGTTGAATCCTGTTGAAAAGGTGTTGTGTGATCTGGCAAAAAGCTTTTTGTGTAAAAGCATGAAGGTAATTTACCTGATAACATTAACTTTAACTTGTATTTTACTTCATGGACTTCTGTGGGGGATAAAAGTAACTCATGAGTAACAGGTCACCAAAGCGATATGATGAAAGAAATGAAGAAAGGAGAGAGAAGAAAAAAAGTTGACAACAAAAAGAAAAACTGTTAACAAATTTGACAAATACAATTTTAGGTAAAAGCTTCCACCTGACAAGTGACAAAAGACCAGGTAAGTTTGTTTGAGAAAAGAAGTTAACAAAAGAACTTGGGCAAGAAGTTTAAAGAAAAATAGATAAAAGATAAAAGAAAATGAGTAAAAAGAAATAGAAACAGTTGAACTGGTGAAAGCCGAATGACAATTTGTTCTTGTGTGTCTGTTATTTGCAGTCGGTCATTTTGCCCTGAAGGAACTTGTGGAAAGTTTACCAAGTAATTCGGTTGAAGTAAACTTTCTTACACAATCGTTTAGTAAGTGAGCCAAGTGAAAAATTAGTTACTCGCAAAAAAAGTGCATTTACTAACTTTTACAAACCAAATCAATTTGGCTAAGATAATTGGTGACAGTGAGCGGGGAGAAAAAAAAGGAGAAGAAGAATAAACATAAAGATATATACACATAAAGTTGTTCAAAAATTATTTCAATAGATCAATCAGTCATTTCAACAAACATAATGAGATTGATTTATTAATTTATATATATTGGTATATTGCCTTGGTTTAGAGTAAACTATTTCGGAATTTCTGGAATAATATGCATGTCATTCTAGTGTTGCAGTAGTTCCTGTTGACACAATTAGACATTCATTCGGTACGATTCATTTATACCCACTCAGGCAACCAAACGACCAATTTAACATCAACTTTTCAACATGCAAACTACTAACTGATCAACTCGTTGTTGTTGTTGTTGGTGTTGGAGTGAAAGTGAGTCATATTTTTTTATACGTTTATATGTACAGCGGAAGATAAGTTAATTTCGAGTGAGTTCATTATCAGATCGTGGAAATCCATAACAAACCAGTCAGCTTGTTTTTTTAACCACATCTCTAACAGCATTCCCACCAAAACCAATGAATAAGTCCTGCCAGTGCAATAAAGTAAACAAACCGACAGAATCAAGCGTAAATTAATTGATTACTTTGACAAAAAAACATAGAAAGTGTAAGAAACAGATGTGTCATTTGATACGGAAGTTCAATTTCACTCAATGGATGCAATAATGGTTGTAAGAACTTTTATGAAAGAACACACATTTAACGGTTAATAAGACTTACAGCAGGAGGTCGAGCAGCTAAATCAGTTGCTCCATCACCAACCATGACAACCGTATGATAACCAAAAGTATTTTTCAAATTTTCAATAACTCGAGCTTTTCCATCTTGTCTACAAGTTAATTGATTTCATCAAAACCAGCGTATGAACCTGTGAAAAGAATCGATTAATTTACAGAGTAAGTTAAATGATAGACAAAAATAATGAAGATAAATTTATCTTGAGAACTTTTCAATCACATTTAAAATGATTTAATTGACTGGAGAATTAGTAGAGTACTTGTAACTAGGAAATATTAATTGAAAAGATCAAGAAGACTTTGATGTTTTCATGATAGAATCATTGAAATAACACGACATGTTCAACTGGTAGTTCCTTCTTCCTTAAAAAGTAGTACATAAGTCGAAGTCCTTAAAGTGTAAGGATATGACAGTTTAAATAAAATACTCACCGTCAAAGTAGTATTTGAGTTTATTAGCATATATGTTCTTGACAGGGATGCCAAGATCTCTTGCAACTGGTTCAATCAATGTGTCAAAGCCACCCGAAACCAAGAACACATGGACGTCTCGAGATCGAAGTAATTTAACGAGATCCCTATTAGAACAATCCAGAAAAGCAACCAATGAATGGTTTAAAATAAATTGAAGAAAAGTTAACTTGAATTACAAATAAAAAACTTCAATCGATCGATTACGTTGAATCATGGGTTAATTCATGACAAAGTAAAGTCGACTTAAGAAAAGTCAAAAAGTCAAGCAAAGTCCAAAGGACTAGACATTGGTGATTGTGGTTGTTGTGTCATTGACACTTGACACTCACTTTATTCCAGGGGTGAATCGGGGAGGATTTGTTTTGAGAAAGTCAACAATTAACTTGGTTGACGGTTGGATCAAGTCAAGTCTCTTGAACAGGGCTTCGTGAAAACTCATGTTTCCCTTCATCACAGTACAAGTTCTGAAATAGAAGCAATCAACGAGTATTAGAAAGAGAGAAAAAAGATTTTCAAAGGTTAACAACAGGGCAAACTTACAATGCACTGACTTCTTCTTCTTTTCTAGCAAAACGAGCAAGTTCATCGATAGCTTCATCCATACAAACAGTGGAATCGACATCGAAACACACTGCATCAGCTGATCTGAAGATACTTCGAGCTCTAAGGACATTTGCACTGACTGTATTCATGACACAAGAGCTAAAACGATGTTTCGATGTCAAGCGTCAAGTGCCAAGTATGAGGTTTTAAATGTGATGTAGAAAGTATGACGAGATGAAAGAAGAAAAGAGAGACAACAGTTACAAATAGAATCAATGTCACTCGGTCAAGTGCAAAGAGGTCTGAAGGATGCTCAGTTTGGGCTGAGGGAAAAGTAATCAAGGTACTCAGTAAGTTGTTGCAATATGATGCGAGAACAAGTGCAATGTCACTTACACCCAGAAAAATCTCCTTATATACATGATGATGATGATGATGAGAGGTCGATTTATCCTCTTGGAGGTGGGTTTGTCTGTTGTTTCTCGATTCGCCAAGTCATATGTATCTAATCATGCTCTCGCAGCAGGGTATCCAAGTCTATTGGTTCCACACTATTTGTCAATATGAGAGACCAAAATATGCAATCGAGCATCACTTGTGGACAAAAGTCGCTCTAAGTAAATATTTTATCCAAGATTGCCGCCAATAATACCACAATATATTCAAACGATGGGACAGAACAATCAAGTGTTTCTATGGGATAAAAAAATAGTTATTTTCATCAACAAGTCAATGTCTATGCGCCTTCAACTCTACTTTTTAATACAGAGTCATTTGCTACAATGTCTTGGCACAAGTTTCAAATTGAAATTTCCTCAATTAAGGGAAAGTCCAATGAACACTGGTGTCAATCCGTTGGTCGACTTGATGATGTCTCCCAGAGAGTAAGCTGTCAGTCTACTTCAGGAAAATTTTAATAATCAAGTTGAATCATAATTATGGAAGAGAAAATTTTCTGAGAAACCTTCAAATTCGATTGATGTTCAATCATATTGCGTGCTTACGATAGACTTCAACAACAGCAGCAATAATGATTTTACACTGAACCTTCATTATATTGTGGTAAAATGTATACTTACATTTTCCGGTTTATCACATATGAACCAAAGTCAGTGAGTTGAATGGCATTTAAATCAATTTGTATGATGATACTCGGTTGTCAGTTGAATAACAATGGCGGACTTGGAGGTCAGCTGATCGTGAATTGTCAGCGATGTGAATGAACACTTTACCGCCAAACAGATATTCATCGTTCAAACGTCACGCGCCAAATTTCAATTCAAGTTGAATTTACTGTGAAAATTGTATTTTATTGAAAATTAACTTCTTGCCGAAGATATTGAACATATTGGAGGACTTTGTGATGCTCACCGCAACAAATTGATTGACTTTGAAACATCAATCATTTTTTTTGTATCATTTCATTGGCACAAGAAAAGGTTCTTCTTTTTTTCCAAAATTCGCCCTTTCAACAGTCAAAGATATTACACGGTGTCTCACTGATTGTTACGACCTGGAGGATAAGGAAAAAGACTCCTTTAAATTACTATTTCGGCGAAAGTATTAAATCAAGTTAAAGTTCATTAAGTTAGAGTAAACGACTTGAACAACTCGACAGTAAAACTTCGACTTTTACTTTTCTTGGTTGAAAAAAAAATTCGAGGGTTCATGAACTTTTGTTACTATTTAAAGCCAAAGAATAACTTCCTGTCGATGAGGGAAACAAACTAATCGGTTTGTCTCGAACATTTAAATAAATAAGGATGAGAATTATTTATTGCAACCAATTAAAGCTAATGTAAATATTTTAACGGAGTCATTTCAACCATAGAACAACAATGAACACATCAACACATCAACACATTTAATCCGACAAAGTAGACATCTAACGGATTATTTGAATGATTTACATTCATATTTAACAATGGCTTGTCGAATTGGTGAAGAATATTACAATTTGTCAGGATTTTAACTGAAACTGAGTCAATTTAATCTCATGGATAATTTATAACTCTTCTGTTTTCATAGTGATCTGCGGCACCCACGAAAGTACAATTGAATGGACCAGAAGTACAGAACAGATAACTTAGTCTTATATGTTCGAGAACATTGTATTGTAAAAATGAACGTCCTGTCATCTGGTACAGATTAAATCCATCCGAAATATCATTTGATTTGAGTTAATACGAAAAATTCATTTCATTTCGACTCCTGCAGACGGCAGCATGATTTACACTCGGCCGGGATATTCGAGAGAAAGAATTAAACGAGTTCATTAAGTTCTGATTGTCTTGTGATGACTCCAGTGGTTGACGAAATGTTCCGAATTGTACTATTTGAAATATAATTGATCAAATTATTCCCAGTATTATTCGAATTGAAGTAACAGTAATGAATTTGAAGTTGCCTTCGAAAAATTCAATAAACTGCGGGACATTAAAGACAATCAAATGGTGTTTGAGTTGTTAAGCCACATGAGGTCAACGGGTTATCAACTGTGAAAATACTCACGCTCATTAATTCAATATTCATTTGTTACAATCCATTCAAAGAAGACTCGCCACTTGTGAAAGTTGGAGGAAAGTGAAAACACTGGATATTAATTTGTAATTATTTTACTCGTGCGAAAATTCCCAGACTCCTATTGGTCAGTTGTTAACCCCAGACGTCATTCGGACAATCTTCCTCCACCTACTCAAGATGTAGCAATGACTTCAACTTGTCTCGTGTGATGATAATGGTTACAATGAAAAGTGCAAAATTGTTACCGATGCACATAAATCAATCAACAGCAGGTACTAATCGATTGCTCAGTTATTACAAAGTTAGGTTTTTTTCCAATGGCTCAAGTATTAAACCATAATCGAATGATGTTTCAATGTTTAAAACTCAATCTCAAGTTGACCAAGTTTTTCAGCAATAAAATTGACTTAAGTCGTTGCGAGGATCGTAACTCTATCGACCTACTCGTTTTAAACATTCCTGCCTATTTGTATGTTGCAAATAGGATTCTCAAGTCAATTGCGGCATGAACAAAGTGGAAGACATGGACAAGTAAGATTAATTATTGTTGTGAAGGATGAAGTGATTAGCAGTGTGGCTTATGAGTTGCTTTTATTTGAGAGTAATTTATTCCAGTTTTTCATTTGATACCCACCATCGACAATGGAAGAGGCGGTTTCGCTCTCTTGTTTTTTCAACTTTGAGTCATGAAATTATCAAGTCATGAGTAACCAGTCACCAGTCACCAGTCACAAGCCAGTGGAGCAACTTATGTATCTGACCTTGGTCATGGCGAAAAGTATTCATTAATTATCCGATCATCTCCGATGATCATCACCATCATCATCATCATCATCATGATCTTTCTTATGGAGAAATTGAATATTTTTGTCTCCACAAAGCCTCATAAGATCATCGAATTGATAATTGTTTATAAATGTTTATGTGCAAAGTAGAAAAAAATGTTGTCTTTCGTAATTTGTGTGTGAAGGTTATTTGATTCAATTGAAAAGACACATGCAATTGATCGACCAGCGGAAAATGTTAACATTCAATGCCTATTTTTCCTGTCGATTTTTCATGTGACAGGGATACAAGTTCAATAATAACAACAACAACAACAAAAATAACAATAACAACTTTGACAAGGTCAACTAATACATAGTCAACCATTCAATTGCTCATCATAATGTGAATTAATCAAACTAGTTGAAGGGGATCACACGTGTGGTGTCAATTGTAACATAGACAATTTCAGGTCACCCTGTCAAATGAATGTCAATGAAGTTGATAGGCTAGTTTATCATTTATGAATATTTCATTGTACACAAAGACGATGGCAAGAACAGATAGACGAGGTGGCGCTTACACTCGACAGTTAAAGAGACAAAGAGTGACAAGAAATTTGCAAGGTGCAAATATTTCTCAACATCGTGACTGAAAGTGTCAAAGACAATCAGTGAACTCATCGATTTTTTTACCTCCTCAAACAACTGACAAATTTTATCCAAAGAGAAGGCGTTAAAATGCGTCATTTTATCAATCGCGTGATCATTCTGATGAGTTTATGAGGTGATGATCAATTTTGTTGTTGTTATTGTTGTCTTTGTCGTTGTTGTTGTTCTTCTTCTTCTTCACCGACAATATTCAATGACGATACAGTTTCACCAAGGGAAAAAATCCGAGTCATTTGACTGATGATGTCATTCAATTTAGATGTTCAAGTGTTTAGAAAATTTACCCGGTGAGTCAAGTGCAAGGAACCAATTGGCTTGTACTTTTTTTCGGTAGATTCACTTGCAAAGTTTCAGCGCAAGTTTGTCTGACGAATGAATGAAAAGGAGGAGCAAGTATCGTAAGAGTGTGTACAGCTTCAACAGACTTTACATGCTGTATGTTGACTTGAAACTCAGTGAAACAGTGATTATTTCTCTTTGGATGGCCACAGTTGACATTATTGAATGATTTAAAATCATTGATCATCTTGATTGTATAATTATTTGTTACTGTCATCATTAGTGATCTTACATTGTGTCATTCAAGTACTGATGGACACATTGACCATGATGACCTCTCACTCTTCTCCAGTATTTGCTTTTCCTCCACCTCCTGATCAACCAGTTAACTTTTCAAAACCTCGACTACCTTATCGTCACTATGTTCATCACCTGAGTCATCCTAAGCTGATTCATCGTTCCAGTGTCAATAAAAATCAGCCACTGACGCAACACTCATTACATTGTGAAAGATCAGGTCGTTTTGACCAAAGTTCATCAACGTATAGTCATTTGATGACCGCAGTTTCTAACGAACCTAGTAAAACGGTTAATTTGGTAGTTTCTCTTGATAAACCGTCAACATTGACCCCATCGTTAATAACTACTTCTAAATCACCTGCATCCTCACATCCTTGGTCTCAGCCAGGTGTTTACAAGTTAAATACTCACCTGCCACCCAAGTCTGAGTACATGATTAACTGCTCGTCACCAACAATGGTAGTGCCTAAAAAGTCACCCTTATCACCTTTGTCTTCTCATTGTCATGTATCTTCTTATTCACTCTCGGGTGAAAGAAGATCTGATGATTTATCTGATTCATCTTTACCTGCTGCTACGACAACAGCAACAACAAAGACAGCACATTCAAGTCTTCATCACTTCAATGAACATTCAAGGTTCAAATCCAATTTACCCAGTCAACATCGTGTGAAAAACTCTGGTGGTTACAGTCATCTTGATGGTCAAGGCAATGAATTGACCAATACACACTTAACAATTTTCAACAAGACAAACAGTTCAATGAGTAACAAGAGTAATTATTCTACCAGTGATAAAAGTAATTTAAACTCAAACCGACAGTCAATTGGTGATCTACCTCATCTTCATGCTCTTCATAAATTGAGACGAGGAATTGCTAAAGGTTTAGCTTCATCTTGTCGATTGATCATCAGAGATAATTCTCGTCCATCAAGACCGTCACTTCTTGCACTTGGACGTCAGTTCTTCTATCGATTTTCTAAACATGAAAAAGACGCTCTAGCTTCTTTCAACTTCCTCAATGAACATGAAAATAATGACACTTGTAATAATACTTTAGTGGTTCCTTGTGAAGATACTGCTGGTCAAGTATCTTCTCATCCTGATGAACACACATACCTTGGTCTTTCCTATGACTTTGATCCGTCATCGCAAATATCCTTCGACAACAAATCCAACGTGACTCTTGATCATTCTCAGATTACAACGAGTATCTTCAATGCCACCGAGTGTGATAATGCAGCTGATGACGATGAACATCTTCAACTCAACCTATCATTGGATGTCGAAAATTATAAGTTTTCTAATGACAAACTGGAATCAACCAGTAGGGAAGATTCTAGATATCACCTGCAGCAACTATCTTCATCGACAGATGTTTCAATCAAGTCTAACATTAGCGACTCTTCTGGTAAAAAATACATTGAATCCTATTTGTCAAAGGTTCATTCGAATGATTCACGTAACGGTGATGATGAAATTGTATCCAATTTAATCAATTCACCCAGTGAAAGTACTTTCAAGAGCAATCACTCACCTCTTGTCAGTAATGATTCAAGTAAACCAAGTAAATCAAATGAATCAAATGAATCAAATGAATCAAATGAATCAAATGAATCGTGTGACTTTTCTCATGCCATAACTAACTATCCAACTGATGGTCTTGGTCAATTGAAATATCAACTGGATACATTTTTCACTCATTCTTTTTCACCTCAGTTATTCATTGGTTCCTCTTCAAATAAGCTGTTACATTCTACATACTTGTACATCATTAGTCGTGAAGAGTATGAAAATCGACAGTCAAAAAATCCTGTTGATTAGAATGTCAGTTGTAATATGTTAATGTGTCAAAGAGAGCAATTTAACTATTGTGACCTCAATTAATAAAAGTTCCCAGTGAAACGGAGACGTGAAGTTGGATAGATCGATGTTCACTCCAAATGTCTTCTTTGTCGTTTACTGGTTTAAACTTGATGTATCTCTAAGTTTATCGGCAAATCGACAAGATTGAAAGAGCAGAAACATCAAACATCAAACATCAAACATCACACTCGACCCACCAAGCAACAGGCACTCGGTAACTCAGCAACTCGGCAAAAACATTTGACAGGATACAGCCTTTTACGGTCAAGGCTTGGACTGTTTAAAGGATGAATTAAACTTTCGTCAGACACACTGACCAGATGCATTAGCCCAATTTTTGTTCTCTTTAATATTTGAATGTTTGCCTTTTGCAAGTTACTTTTTCCTTTTGCCCAAATGACTCTTCTTCCGTTTGAAAGAGTTACGGTTGACTCTTTGAGTGTTTGACTGTTTGACTGTTTGTTTACACTCTCATCCTTATTCGTGATGTTCAAATGTTCTTCCTCATTTACCTCATTTTCCTTGGTCACACTCACTGTAGCAATTGATTGAAGTAAAGACATTCAATGAATTACTCTCTTCCTATACAAATTGTCCAATTGAAACGACCTAGAGATTGTTGAGATTTAAAAAGACCAAATTACTCTAAAACCTTCTCCTTGTTCCACTGTAATTTGCATTGCACGACGAACATCATTACTTTAACACTAACTTCAACTACCCGGTAACCAATTAACTATCTTTCAAGTGATACTTACAATTTTTGCCCAATTATCCTCATTAACATTCTACAAATGTTTCCAAATTTATCATCTGATGTAATGGCAAGTCTTTCAAGTCAACTTGTTAATTTCATTCTTCTTCCTTTTTTCAAAAGTCTTGTTGATCTTCTTTTCCTTCTTTTACTGATTCAATAGATAAATTCATATGACTTTTCATCACTTTAACCAGATCAACTTGTTGTTCTCATTATTTTGTAAACAAATAAATTAAATATATAACATTTAACTTACAGTAAATTTCCATCAGATACAGATAGATAAACTAGCTCATGGTCAGAATAAACAAAAAGAAGAATACATAAAAAAAAAGTATTCCTCAATTCTTCAATTCTTCAATTGAATGACATGCTTGATGAAAATAAATCTTCTTTCTCTCTTTTACTGTTTGTGTTGTTTGTTTGCTTGGATTTGAAGGAACAGAACAGAATGAAAAATAAAAACCTGGCAACTGAATTAAATGATAAAATGTATTCTATTGTTGTACATTTGGTACAATTGAAGAAAATAGCAAAAGAGCAAAGGTTGGCATATCAATTGATGCTGTTGAAGCTATTTTCAAGATTTTTATTTGCAATTCGGGCGTCAGAATAATAATATTCAAGGAAACATTGTTAAATGTAAGAGTGTAACTTTGTTTAACTTTTCATCCACAAACAGAATGGAAAGAATAAAAGGATTGACCAAAGGATGGTATAATTATTGCATCTTCATCGGGTGGAATTTATTTTTTTATCTATTGTTATTGTAAAGGTTGTAAGAGTGAAAGAGTGAAAGAGTGTTACCTTTGTTATAAGTGTAACTGTAACAGTTAATGTAAATGTAAATGCTACAGTTGTGTCCATTGGTGAAATTATCACTCTCACCATCAATAACAATAGGTTAAAGTTCACTTACTGGGTTTGGTCACAGTTAGACTGGTCATTGTTGTCGGCTGTTAATGCTATTGTGTGCATGTATGAATCAAATAGACTGGCAAAGCAATCAACTGTTGGTGGTAATCTTTAGATGAACTCTGTTCGAGTGTTCACCGAAGACCTTGGTTTTACTGTTATTTCAAGCAGCCATTACAACAAATCAATTGCACGTTTAACTCGCACATCAAATGGCACCCAAGCTTTTCAATAAAAATACCGTAAGTATAATCATAATTAATCATAATTAATCATAATTAATCATAATCAAACTTTGTTCTTCAATCAATAATCAATTTATGTTTTTTTCTTTTATTATTTTAATTGTTTGTAAAATAACCATTCCATTTAACTAATCAAATGAAGAATAATGTGTCAACCAACTCACCAAGAAATGCTATAGTCAAGGAATATTTATTGAAACTATTGGTCATTGGAGAAATTGGAACTGGTAAAACATCTTTCATCAAAAGATATGTTCATCAATTTTTTTCCGACAATTATCGTGCAACCATCGGAGTTGATTTTGCCCTCAAGGTGATCAACTGGGATGAAAGGACACTCGTTCGATTACAATTATGGGATATTGCTGGACAAGAAAGATATGGAAATATGACTAGAATTTATTACAAAGAAGCTGTTGGCGCATTCATTGTCTTTGATGTATCTCGTCCGGCAACTTATGAAGCTGTTGCCAAATGGAAGAATGATTTGGACTCCAAAGTTTCACTTGCTGATGGATCACCTGTTCCAGTTGTCCTTCTCGCCAATAAGTGTGATGTCAAAAAAGAAGGACCAGCTTCAAATCCTAAAACACTTGACTCTTTCTGCTTGGAATTAGGTTTTGTCGGTTGGTACTATACTTCGGCAAAGGAAAATTTAAACATTGAAGCCCCAGTTCGATTGTTGGTGAGTAAAGTTTTACAAGCGAAAAGAGCTTTCGAAGGCGATGATGAACCTGATTCTGAAATTCTCATTCTCGGAAATTCAACAACCAATGAAGAAGAAAAAAAACAAAACTGTTACTGCTGATCTTCAGCTTTAGGTAAATATTGTAGACACACCAATTGACTGTCGGTTTGAGTTTAAATTACTTTTATCACTGGTAGAACTTTTATTACTCTTGTTACCCATTGAACTGTTCATTTAAATTGTTCGGTCAATTGTTGATCTTTGAAAAATAAAACAAAACTTGGCCATCGGTTGATTCTTCATCTTGCATTTGACTGAGTGAATGAACTGAATGACTGAATGACTGAATGAACTGTTTCACCTGTCGTCGATGTTGTTGAAACAATTCTTTTGGCAACGACTTTTCATTCGTAACTTGAAAACTTTCAACTTTTAACTTCTACTCCAACAACAACAACAACAACAATTTTCACCACAGTTTGACAAATCCTGGAGCTAACAACATCAAGCAACTACCAAAATAACAGATGGATGGAGATACTTTGAACTCAATTTGCTTCGCGACTGTCAATTTGGTTGCTCAGTGTTGACGGTTGAATAGTCTTTTTTATTTCGCAACATTTCACACAAAAAAATGAGTCACTTCAGCTGAATGAGTAAGGAATTGCATTGGATTAAGATACTGAAATTACACTTGGCAGGTGAAACACTGAAATACTACCTTGATCTATCGGTCAATGTCATCAGTTTGACTAGTGAAAGATTCACGGATCAATCGTTGTCATTTGACTGTGAAACCTTTAAATGATGACATTTTCATAGTAATTTTGATGATTAAAATCAATCACTAATCGACCCCTCAAATCAGCTGATCATAAAAATATCACTTTTCTTCTTGTTCGTTGTTTTTGTCAACATACACACCGTATAAATTAAATCATGAATATTTTACCCAAAAAAAGTTGGCATGTTCGAACCAAGAAAAATATAGAAAAAGTACGAAAAGATGAAGCTCAAGCATTGGAAGAAGATAAACGAAAAAGACAACGAGCTGAACTAGCTGAAAGAGAAGCCAGAACAGATATACTACGTAAAAAAGCTCGAAGTAATTCACATCGAGATGATTCTTATGTTGAATCAAGTAACTTTCAATCTCATTCAAAGGTCTACAAGTCTAGTGGTTTCAATGCTGATAGAGAAAGGGAAGAAAAAAATAAACAAGAATCATGGGAAAAAAGGGTGGGAATTACACAATATCTACATGAAAAAAGTGAAGAATGTGACAGACCATGGTATGTTAGATCTCATGGTGAACGAGTCAATGACTGGAGCTCTAAGGTTAAATCATCAGACCATTTAGATCCGATGGTTACGATGAACAAGTACTTTGACCGTATGAAGAAAGCAGGAATGACCAATCCTCCTGACAAAACAAGTACAATTAGTAAAAAGTGATCAACTATTTTCATCTTCTGATATTGTTTCATCTTTGTAATTTGTATTGATACTTTGTAATTCTTTATACACACACACACACAATTGAATTTTCAGACATCGTTGTAAAAATAAATGAACAATGTAAACATCAAACTAAATAGAACTTATAAAATGATCCCTGACCACATGAGGTCGCTTGAGTTGCCCTTTCACCGAGTTTCATCGTGTTGAAAAATTCAACTTTGTTCAAATGTCCTTGCCACCGGCTCTTTTAGAACGATTGAAGAAACGAGGTATCATTAATGATGCAATAGACAAACAGCCAAAGACACCACCTCCAGCACCAACAAGACAAGAGCCAGATGAAGAAGTTATAGCTGAAGATTATGATGAAGATGAAACAACATCAGTCCCGCCACGAGGTACATCAGATCTTAAAGATTCTCATGATTCAAATTTGAATGTATCAACAAAAGTTTCATTCATCAAGTACTCTAAAAATCGTATCGAACCAGTGGCAGGTTGTCCCAATAAAGTCAATCTATACCACGAATGTACAGAATATTGTTCTGCAACATTTGGTGAAGGTAAAGATGCTCCTTCTCCTCGAACTGAAAGACGTTACAGAACATTAGTCAAACGATTTCCCTTACCTATGGGTTGGGTTGATGTATGGGAACCTGGTGTTCAAAGATATTATTTTTGGCACACAGAAACTGACCAAGTATCTTGGCTACCTCCACTTCATCCGAAAGCTGACATTACCGAATCGGTTTTTAAATTGAAAAGTGACCTGAAAAAAGATCGACAAGATGAAGCTTCATCTGACCAAGAGGATTCAGAAGATGATGATTCAGATGATTCTGATTCAGATACAAGTTCTTCCAGTAGTAATAGTAGCAGTAGCGACGGTGATAAAAAGAACATTAGAAAGAAAATACGTCGAGCAAATGACTTGGATCCAATGGATCCTGCCAGTTACTCTTCTGACTGTCCTCGGGGCAAATGGTCTGATGGTCTTAATAAGAGAAATGACGATTGAATAAACTGTAATTGAAGAAAAATAAACTGAGCAAAATTTCTATCAAAAAAGTTTCAAGTCTTCTTGGTCAAGTTCAAAGACAGCAATTACTTTCACTGAAAACCTGCGAATCGGAAAGAAAAAGTCGTTCTGTTCGAAAAGAAAAGTTCTTCTTTTGTTGAAAAAACATTCTCAATGCTCAAGGTTACTCACAATGTTAAATGTAAGCTTTTGGAAATTGAACATTGTGAAAAATACTTATGGATTGCAACAACGCAACGACAGCTGTCATCTGACATTAGCAAGAATATATTATCTCAGCTTCAGGAAGCGAAAATAAAATCATACAAAAATTGTCAACCGAGGAAAATTAAATTGTATCCAAGCGATTAATTTACATTCTTGAGGAAGAAAAAAAAAATAATTCGAAATATTTTTAAAATGTAAAATTTTAAACAATTCAACAATTGAACAATTAGTTGAGATAAAAAAAATTATTGTGAAGAAGAAACAACAAAAACAAAACAAAAGACAAACAAGAAAATTGTAATTTGTTTCTTTCACACCAATTAAACAGGCATTTTGGTTGAAATACATCGTCAATTGAACATGGTGTACATCTAACATTTATTTAAATGGCCTGTCAAGGAAAAGATGTTATTTACATGATTACATAGTAAAGATGAAATTGAGATGGGCTCAATTAAGTTTGCTTCCGTTGTTCAGAGGTTACTGATGGATCGATAAATATGTGTTTGGTTGTTTTTATTACGTTGAATTATCGTGATAAGAAGCTTCAATGAGATCTGATAAAATGGTTAAGACGAGATGCTATTGTAGGAAAGACTCAGCAGAAAGAAAACCTGACGGTGTATTCGATGTCTTCGATGTATTCGGTTTATTGTATTCTGTGTATTGTTGTATTGTAAGAGTCTTCGAATTTGCTTGGTTGGATGTGACAGTTATTTGGACGTAAAGACGATCTATGCCCAACTGCAACTGGAACAACATCCATCATACCATCTGTACACCAAGTTGAGACGGATCAGTGCCTGGGTGACTCAGGTAATTGATGCTCTGCTCCATCCATCCGAAAGAATAAATTACATAGGTGGAAATGAAATGTTGATTGCACCCTACTCAAAGGTACCTCAAATCGATACTCATGTACAAAATACTTATATTGATTTGCCCTGGCTATTTATAACATCTAACTGTTCTTTGGTTTTCCAAGTAATAATTTAACTCACCTCGTTACACTTGAATCAACATCTAGAGAAACATCTAGCTCGATACATTATCCATTTTGACCCAAGTGATGTTAAGTTTTTTTATTGACAAACCTATCAGTGGAACAAATTTCTTCATAAGTAATTCACCGGATGGATTTACTCTACTGATGATGGTGGTCGACTCTTTTTCTCGTTCTTTCCTTCTTTCTCTCCTTTCTCTTCATACCATATGGTCATTTTTACTTCAAAGGAAAACATGTTACATTGACATTAATTCCTTCATCAAGTGAATTGTTCACTGGAGAGAGAATGAAAGAAGCAAAGAAAAAGTAGAAAAAAAAAACGGTTCAAATTTATGTGATGGCAGATTATTCTATTAGAAGAAAAGTCAACGAGACAAGATTGACAACAACTGGATGGAAAATTGTCGCTAAGGAATTAAATGTTCCTTGTACTTTCACCTTGTAGCTTGTTGTTTCATATGGTCATCATGTTTACTACTACTGGCACATTCAAGTGTGGTCATTGGTTATATCATATTATCTCATGTTGAATGTTTTTGTCCTTCTCATCTCTAGTGAATCCTTTTTCCTAACCAGCAAATTATGCTCACTAAAACACATTGCAACTTCTGTCCATGGTAAATGTGAATGAAACAACAAGACAACAAGCCAACAAGCTAGAAGATTTTCTTCTTCTTCTTCTTCTTTTCTCATCTTACCAAGTCGAGATGTTCTTTTAGTCTGCGGATAAATGCCCTTTTATATCGTGAATAATGACCCACGATACATTTGAGCGCTTAAATGCTCAACGATGAAAACGGACTCGTGTGTCATAATCATACTCGTGATAATCCTACCATTCATTGGATGGTAAAAAAAAAAGATACGAAACGATAATTGGATTACTCATACATCAGCCTCTTGAAATTTATTCATACAATGGATACATTAATTCACACATGTATCAACTTTATCTCTCGTAAAGGTCACTGAGTTACTTGGTAAATCGCAATTCATGCTGAATACATTGTGTGGCAAATACTTCGAATAGTTGATAAACGAATGCAATACATTGTAGTGTTCACATTTATCGCCTCGAGAAACATTTTTATTACAAGTTGGTTCAAATTACAATTGTATTCATTGTTTGTCTCATACAAATGACCCTAAGTTAATTGCTTTGTACTTCGTCCTTTGTAAAAGTATTAATGATTGTACATCACTAAACTAGACACTTGTAAATGATTCACCTTGTTTTCATATTTGGTCGATGTGACACACTTTGTGAAAATATAAAAGTTCACATACTTCACTTGGTTCACTTGGTTCACTTAGTTCATCAAGTCATAAGTGACAAAGATTTTTCTTTTCTAACCTTCTGCGATATCTGTTAATGATGAAACTTTGCAATTTCAGTGGTGGCTGAATTAAGTGATTACAACTTCTAAATGAACTTTGTAATCAACTGTACATTAATGAATGGATTATTTTAATCATTAAATATAATGCTGAAAAATCTTGTGATGGTTGGAAAAGTACTTTATACTATGACTAGACATTCACAATTGTAAATTTAATCTCTTTGGCAAACAATTCATAAGTGTTGTACGTTATTCAAAAGCATTATTTGAATAATGCATTTGTATTTTGATTAAAAATTATCATTTGTGTTTGAGATATACATGACGACCGTTCTTCTACTCAGCAAATCTATTATTGGTAACCAGTTGGTCTGGATGCCAGTAGAACATTTCGAATGTGTGTGTTGTGTGGAATATCGATCTTGTTCGGACTACCAAAGAAAATCACTTGAGCATCCAATTTAACTTGATCAATCACCCATTACAATGAATGAACTTCCTCCTTGTTGCCTTGGATGGACGGGCAACGTATCAACATGTTTTAAATCATGACGCTTTGTTGATCTGATAATGACCGAACACGCTGAACGATCTATCGATGGGACAATTAAAGTAAAAGAACTTTCTTGTGTCACTTTGAAAGGCGTTTCAAAGGATTAATTGAATTTGATGATAAGTCTGACTGTAAATTCATTCATTGTAATTTAAATAAATCTAGTAAATTAATTTAAACAAGTGAACAGTTTGACATAACAATTGAATCAGATGAAATAGTTTCAATTTAAAGGGAAAAGGAAAGGGAAAAAAACAGAGAAAACCATCAAATGTTGCCAGCTGTTTTGGGCGGATAAATCAATGAAATAACAATCGCTTCGTCTGGTTCACATTTAAAGTTAAGTCGAGTGAATAAAAGAAAAAATGATCCACTGGTCGAATTTGTTGTGCTCAAGTAAATTGCTTGATAAATGATTAATTGTATACAGATGTGTTGATTGTGATGGAGGAGATAAAAGCAAGAAGGAGCAAATTGCAGCTTCACCAGAAGAAAATAGTACACAAAGTGAGAGTGAAAGAGAATGGAAAAGAAAGAAAGAGAAGAAAGAGAGAAAAAGAGGCAAAGTACAGAGAGGTTGTAACTTTATTCTATTAAGTTTGTTCACATGGGCCAATGGTCATGAAGTTAAATTGAGGTCCTGCATTTATTCAAGTTTACTGATGTGTATATTGATGAGGTTGAAGAAAGATCTTGCCACAGTTCTTGCAGGCAAACTGCTTGGAGGTTTCAATAAGATTGTTTGACTTGTCTGATGATTGATTCAACTGCAACCACCAATGACAACCATCGAAAAAGGCGAAAAAGACGAAAAAGGCAAAAAGGCAAAAAGATGGTGAATATCGGTTACTATTCTTTGCTCTTTGGCTCTATTTTTTTGCCTTTTATTCTTTTCTTCTTTTCTTTCTTCCTCTTTTTTTATAGCTGTATCCCTTGGGCCTCAGTTTTAGGTGTACAGTTGTTTCATCTTTTGCCCATTGAATCTCTTTTGTTGCCAAAGTTGCTATAAGTTACCCTAGTGTCTTCGACATGCTCATGAACAGTAGATGGTAACTGACAGACAGAAAAGTAGCATACTTTCCTACAGATGCACAAGTAAGATCATCAATTGTATTTATTGAAATACTGTTGATAAACTTTTTCTTCCAATTGACAGGGATGAAATTGTCACCACCACCAACCATCTTTGTCTCCTACGTCGTGATCGTTTTCGCCTCATCTTCGTCGGTCTTCATCTCATTTCTTCTGATGGTCGTATACAGACAAATAAGAGAAAGATATACAACTGAGCAACTATCAGGACAAGCTGAATCAGCCAGGAGAGGTGATGGATCAAAGGATAGATGAAAAAGACTCGGTAAATCCCTTCTGCTCACCGTCCGTTGGGAGACCAAATGGCGAATGGCGGATGGCGAAGATGGCAAAAAGGTGAAACAATTGAATGAGTTCACAGTTTGTCAGTCAAGCCAAGTGGTGATTTATATCACCTGTGACTGCCTCTCAGGTCACAACTTGTACTCTTCTTCATGCAATGGTGACTTGACTGACTGTGCCATCAATAAAATTACTACCTTGTGTGTCTCATCTTCGCCTTTGAGTAAGTTGACTGGTGAAGGGAAAGTCAAATCGCTTTGGCTGTTTCCTTAGTGTTCTAACTGCAACATCGCTAATCGATCGACTGATGTGACTTGCAGCCGCATCCTGCTTTATCCTTTTTCCCTGTGCTTCATCCTTTTGCAGACTGTTTTTGTCTTTCTCTTGGTTCTTCTCTGTTCTTTCTTCTCTTTCTTTCTTTCTTCCTTTCATCTTGTCCCTGTGTCTCTGACAAGACTACAAGACTACTAGTGAAGTCCTTTCTTCATCTGTGAGGTCCACTGACACAGTTACTTTGTTGGTCAGAAGCATCGAATGAACGAACACGAGAATCACATCACACAACAGCAGCAACATCAGGCACAAGTAGAATAAAAGGAGAAGAGAAAACTCCTTAATGGTTGCCAATTTAGGTTCAAGTGTGTCCACTGATCAGATTGCACTAGTTTTTTTTTCCACCTCATCTTTTTTTTGCCCCTTAGTTTCCTACAACTTTGTCCTATTGTCCCGTTGGAAGTACTACAAATGCCCCTGTCCAATCTTCCAATCGTCCTATCGTCCAATGCTGGTAAAAGCGAAACAATTGGCAAAAAAAGTACCAGAATAAACCCGATGAATCAAATCGAAAGGTAGACACAAAAAAAGAAAAAAAAGGAAAAAGAAGCAGAGAATGAAGAAAAAGAAGAAAAGATGAACCATTGGTAGTCCGAATCTTTAGCATCTTCTTCACACAACTAGCAAAGTAGTAAAAGAGTCACGGGTGAAAAGGAAACTTCTATTTTCTCTTATTTTTTTTTCTTCTTCTCTTCTTGCCAGAGTCAGTGATGCAATTCAGCTACAGCTGTGATTGATTGGATTTGTCGATTTCTACTTTTCTACTTTTCTCCTTTTCGCCTCCTAAAATAGAAGAATGAAGGAAAAAATAGCAGAAGAAGAAAGAAGAAGAAGAAGGAGAAGAAGAAGAAGAAATAGTCCCTTTTTACCTCAAGTGAATTCTTTTCAAAGTCTTTTACCATGTCTACAGTACACTTTGTCCAAGCTTTGAGCTTTAAGAGACATTTTAACAAATGTCAAAAGGTTTCCGTTCTACTGAGACAAAATTCCACAACAGGACTTTTGTTCTGTTCTGTTCTGTACTCCTGTCTCTACTGTTCTACTTGTACCATGAGTTGACTCGGTGAAGATAAAAGCGAAAGATAAAAAATGTGTAACTGTAGCTTGGACAAGGTGTATCAATTTATTTTTTTGTCCTTCTTTAGCTTTGTCTTTTGTCTTTTCTTTTTATTTCTTTATCTTTGTATCTCTTGTATGTCTTTCATCTCATTGGCCTTTGTTCTTGTGTTAGATGGTTTCGATTGTTTCATGCAATAGAATGAGGAAGAAAAAGAAGAAGAAGAAGAAGAAGTAAAAGAATAGAAGAAGAGACAGAAAGAAGTAAGGGCAACAAAACGTTCCCATACACATCCGGTCAGTTGTTTGTGTAAAACAACTTGGCCATCCTGTCCCCTTTTGTTCATTGAGGCATCTGAGGGAGTCCATTTGTTCTGTCATTCATCATGTCTTGTATCCTCACCATCGAAAACATGCTCACACCATGTGAAATAAATACTCACCATACTGTAGGACGATAAACAACAGACACAAGCACAGGCACACACACACAACATGCAACATATAAAAGGACTCAGTCCAAATGATGCAACAACAACTTATATACCCTGAACCAAGGTACACCCTTTGACGAATACATTAGAGGAGACAAAGACACGAAACATCATCAGCCAAAAAAAAACCAGTAAAAATGTTCTGGTGCGAAATGTTGCCAGTATGTTTCACTACATCAACTGCTGATACTTCATCATTCAACCGAAAATACATGTAGTAACATCTTGTACCTGTTTTGATGGAAGAATAAAACACAGTTACTTTAATAACACATGAACAGTATAGTAGTAGTAGTTCATCCTTTCTGTAAGAAGTTGCGCTTTGCTTTTGGTGAAAAAAAGAAAGGAAAAAAGAAAAAAAGTGCATATAAGTGACAGCAAAGAAAAATTCGATAAATATAGAATTTGAAATATCCAAAGAATCTCCATTTAATGTGAAGCAGTAGTGATTTGCAATCTCATTAGTGTCATACTTTCTACCACTCTGTACAGTCATTTCTATTAATTTCATGTGAGTGCTCATTAATCAGAACATTTTTTTGATTTGCTCGAACTTTCGAAAGGTCTACACTTGAGAAGAAGGCTGAGACAAGTCGTAATAAAACTTAATCTTCTTCAACATCGATCAAGTGGACAATATAGAAGTTAGAATAGATAAAAATTCATCTCTTTTTTCTACATGCAAGTAATGACTTGCATCAGGTATACATGTAAATTGACTATTGGGAAATTTCTTGACAATCTGAGGTTTCATTTGTTCAGTTAAATAATTAGATTTACCACCATAGATAAAATGAATATTTGTTTCTATGTTATCATCTAACATTATTTGACGAAGTGTATCTTCTTTGATCATTGAGTTAATGAGTTTTATGTTAAACTTCCATGCCAATTCAAATGTTCCATGGTCGTTTTCTTTACGAATCAAGTTGAGAAGTAAAAAATCTCGAACAAACTTATCCTAGAAGCGTAAAGAGGGGAAAAAAGGAATAAAAGTTAAAAGTCAGTAGGTGGATAAAACTAGAGAAGGGGAAACAAAAGAAACATTAGAAGGGATATCAAGTGAAGAGGAAGAATAAGAGTGAAAAAGGAAGCGCAAAGAAAAAACGAGAAGAGGCAGAGTGATGAAAAAAAGGAGGCCAAAGAATGAGAGAGACCTTAATGTGTTCTTGCATAAGCTGATCTGCTTCTTTTCTTGCTTGTGAGAGTGAATTTGATGTGGACTTTTTGATAACTTCTTGCATGCACTCGGCGTAGGCCAACATTCCACTGTAAGGGAGTTCACACGGTGACACATCCACAGGAATCACCTTGACACAAGCTTTACGCTGAAAAAAGGACAAAAAGAAGTGACTTTTCGATGAATAAATGGCTAAGTTAGTACGCCAACAAAATCACATTGAAAGGAAGAAATGCGAAGCCAAATGAGACAGAGAGAAAAAAAAAGTTCTAAGACAGTATCCAATGATTCTTTCTCCAGCTTCTTATTTCTTCTTGTAACTTCTTCTTCTTACTTGTACCGAAAAGTGTGACGTGGGTAAAGTGACAGAATAACATGAACCAATTTGACCAACTACCAAGTTAGACCATTCTCTTGGAGTCAATTTACAAGAAGAAGCGAATGATTGGACGTCGTCATTGAATCAGCATCTGTAATTTCAAATTAGCATTCAAGACTACGGCCAGATGAAATCTACTTTCTCTCACTTTCTCACTCTTCAGTGACAACATATTTGAACCAAGTCACTGTGTAATATGTATCATAATTCTATCATTGAAAATGCATAAATACACAAAACAGCTTGATACTTTGGACAAAGTACATCATTATTCTTACCCTGACTTGTCAAATTACAGCTTAAAGTGGTATTTGCAACGTTGGACAAGTGCAATCGAATGCATAAAAGTAGAAGCCGAGGAAAAGAGAAAAGTTACTTAAGGTAAAATAAATGACCGAATTCCGTTGGCAATATCATACACACAAAACGGGTAAATTCACACACTAACATAACTCAATGAGTGTGAGAGAGTGAAATTTTTTTCCTTCTTCACAAACATAAAATAAAAATAAAAAAACAGCAATAGTGAAAATAGTAAAAATGAGATGTTCTGAAACAGATTCCACTTGAAAGAAGTGAAAAGTTGATGATTCACGGTGAAACTTTTTTTTCAATGCTGTTTCTTTTGTCATGAAAATAAAGAAGTCAACTCAGTATAAATTCAATGTAAAATATTGTACATCGTATATTTGTACATTTGTACATTGTATACATGTTACAATATAATAGATAACTTACATAGATATGAGCAAATTGTAAAGCAACTCGACCACCGAGTGAATGACCAACCAAATAACACGAAGGAAGATGTAAATTTGGTGAAATTTGTTTTGATATAAAATTTGCAACATCCTGAGCCATTTGATAAACTGGTGGACCATCATGTGACACATGAGGAGAATCACCATGATTTCTTAGATCAACAGTGTAACATGAATGTCCAGTATTACGTGTTATATAACTTGCAATACTTTTAAAGTTGTTTTTATTGCCAAACAGTCCATGTAAAAAGATGACCGGCATCTTCTTCTTCTCATGACTACTTGATGTTGATGGACAAGCTGAATCATCATCATCATCATCATTTTCTCTTGTACTTGTCCTTGTCAACTTTGTCTTGTAGTATGAAAGGTTAACTGGTTGACTAGAATAAAATCGGCCAAAAGGAAAATAACAAATTTCAGATAAAATACATCTTGACACATGTGAAAGTGTCATCATCTTCATCTTCATCTTCATCATCAGCTGTTTTTTTTTTGCATCAGCAAAAGCGCCACCTTGAAAAGGATAAAATTTGAAAGAAACATTCGCGTAGTAAGAATCAAATGTACAGACATGATTAAATGTCATATCTACCAAGGCAATTTATTTGTTGTCATGTTGTCACTTCTATTTTTGAACTCTTTTGTACAGATCATCCTTTCAATTGAACAATTTAACTTACAACCACACAATTGCTTTGTGTTGTTCTTTCGGCCAATGAACAGTTGGAACTATCGGATAGTTGCTTCACGATCATCCTATCAATTACTTATGCTTTCTGTTGTTCAGTAAAAGCATTTTCTTCAATGTTTCTTCTATGTACAGTCAATTTATTGACTAAACCTTATGTGTGACAATGAAAAAAGATATCCTCTGGATACACATTGATTTTGATTCTGTTATATTTTCTTCCACGGTTATTTTATTCACTTTTCCAATCATCTATTTGACAGAGTCAGTAGCATACATTTGTTTATTCATGTTGAAAAGTTGTCCTGGAATGTTTGAACTGATTTTTTTGTCTTATTTTTTTTCACTTTTATTTTCTTCTTCTATAAACTTGGCAAATACTTTGAGAGTCGAGTTCAATTGTCCTACCAGATGCAAATCGCATGGGTAAAGGTACAAAAAAGTCAACAATAATCGTAGAAAACTAATCTAAGAAAGGAAAGTGTTAAAAAGAACTTCTCAATGGATTGAAAAAGGAGGAAAAAAAGTCAGAAGAAAAATTGAAAAAATAGTTTAAAATGTACAAAACGAATGTACAGTTTAAGAAAAGAAGACATCTTCATGGGGCAAAAAGAAGAAAGATGAGAGAAGAAAAAAAGGAGAAGAAGAAACATTCGAAAATCAAACACACAAGGTTAGGTTAAAGTCGTCTTGAGAGTGACGCAAAAGCAAGACTAACACTTACAGTTTGTAGCTTGCAGCTTGCATCTTACTTGTGCGTTTTTTTCTTTTCTCTTTTTTCCCTCTTCTCTATCTGTACAGTGTATTTGGAACCATTTTGCTCTTTTTGCCTCTTTTTCTCTTTTATTCGGAAAAAAAGAAAGTAAAAAATCAATGAGGTACTGTCATATACACTGGTAAAATGGTAAGATAGAGAAAAAAAACGAATGAGAGACTGTGAAAAAGTAACAGTCAAGTAGGGATGAAGATGAGGATGAAGATGAAGATGAGGATGAGGATGAGGATGAAGACGCTGAGGGGCTGGATGGATGAGTTTTGCTGCATGACATGGGTCATGCGAGCTGTCAAAGGGAAAAGAAAGTATATCGCCAAGAAAAGAATAAAAGCAACATCGGACCAGAGAGAAATTCAACCAAATCGCAGCTCGTAAACAAGCTGGCCATGCATTAGAGGGCCCATTAGAAGGGCCAAAAGTGCCGAGTAAAAGCGATGGTCAAATGGCCTGATAACTGGCCACAAGATGAACTCGTTTTCTCCTTTGCCTGTTCTTTTCCCTTCTTTTTGGGCCCGCAAAGTACATCCTTTCACGTTAAAGGTCACTTGACTGGTGAAACGTTGAAATATGATGAGAAAGTGTAATAAGGTCTTCCTTGAATACCTTTTTCCTTCACACAGGATGAAATTTGACACCAAAGGCACAACATCACTGATCAGGTTATCTATTTAGCCAAAGGACCACTCTCAGTGTCATCTACAACTGCCATCAAGACATCAAGACATCAAGACATCATCATATCACATCATAATCATCATCATCATCATCATCATCATCATCATCATCATCATCGCACCACCAAATCATGCCAGATGCAGATTGATTCGGATAAAATGAAGATGCTCCAACTATCCTGTACAAATGCATATGCAACTGCCATTTACATGAATCATCTGTATTCGTACTCGTGTTTCACTGTCATCACCGTCACATCCACAGACACTTGGATACTCAGATACACACATAAAATGACTGTGATAAGAAAAAATTGATTTATTACATGTTCAACACTCCTGATGCCTTTTCACTGGCCCTTCTTTGCAAGTCAAGCTCACATGAACATACACACTTTTTCCTCTATGGCCTTTTCCATGCCTTTTCATCTTTTCATCTTTTCATCTTTTACACGCTTATTTGCTTTGCTTCACCTTCGTTTGCAATTTGGTGAGAACAATGTTCACTCTGAAAAGGTTGCACAAGATGATGACAAACGAATCACCCTTCATATCCAACGGTGGAAGGACAAATATAGCTTACTCATTTGGTCAACATGAAGGAATTTGACCTTATTTCCCGCTACTTTTTCATCTTTTCCTCTTGGCTTACTTCTTCACTCGTTCTAGTACTTTTATTCGACAGTTGCACCAACCAAGTCAGTATGTTGCCTCACTTGGTGACCTCACAATCTTCACAATCTTCACAATGTGTACAATCAGTAGAGAGAACAAGTGTTTTTCACACTGCCACTTATATTGTCAAGTGAAAATATTCAAAGTAAAATAGAAAAAGACAAAGACAAAAAGAAACACACTGCTGACGAATGAAATACATGAAAATATATTCTAATGGCAAACATGACTTGAGTGAAAAGCAACGGTCTTACATCAGTACATCAGTGAATTTTCTTATTCTACATCAGTAGTGACGAAGAGTGAAAAAAATGATTTCTTTTTTTTCCTCTTTTCTTTGCTTCTTCTTCTTCTTGTTCTTCTTTTCCTTTGTCTTTGCTCCTTTTCAATGAGTTGTCTCGTTGTCGATCGAGTGTGTGACTGATGAGAAGAGTCTTCCATGTCGTAATGACTGTGAAAGCGTACAGCATCATTAGTCCACTGTCCTTAAGACTCAAGACTTAAGACAGCTACTTGTTCAGGCCACTTGCATTGACACTGACATTAAACTCAACTACATTTACTCTTCACTTGATGAAGACAAGTAACACCGTGGTTTGTGATGTGACGAATCAATCGATCCTCTCTATCACTTGATAACTCACACTGATCCAATTGACGTAATCACCTAAATGTTTGAACCTTCTTCATCTACATTCAAATACAAATGATAACATGATGATCCACTTTGCGAATGTTTTAATTAAACTTTTTTATACCCTTTTGTACAATTTTCAATTTATTTAATTTATTATTGCCTTTTTTTTTTGTATGTTCTTACTGGACAATTATGTTTAATTTATTTTGTCTGTTTATTTGTTTAGGTTTATTTTTTCTTACCAACACGTGACACACGTGTTAGTTCTATTGTGTTAAATTGTGTTGATGTTGTTGATTAAATGTTTTATTCATTAATTTACATTTCAAGTGAACTCATTAACTCAAGTTCAGATGATTAATTGAAATTGTTTGATTTGTTCCACACAATTGGGAAAAAGGGAATCTTCTGTATCTTTTTGTATCTTTTTGTACCGGATGATCTTCATCATCTTCGTCATCATTGTCTGTGATTTCACAGTTACTTGCAAATTCATCAATATGACTCACCTGATCAAATATTTTACGTTCAATAGATGTTTCTTCTTAAAATGATCTTTTATAGACACTTTCACTTGAGTTGAATTGAGTTGAGTTCAATTTAATCCTCTACATCGTTGTCAGCTCTTCGTGTTGACGGACACAAGAAGGGTTGAGAATGATGAAAAGTTCAAGGAGTGAGTGAGAAGAAAGAAAAAATAACAAAGATTATTTTAACCTTTACAGGGTAAAAATGTGATCAATCCTATGTTCAACGTTGGGTGGATGATGTTGATGTATCACACGAATTGTAATCTGACGGTAATTTGTATCTTTAAGTGTATACTTGCAATAACCAATTAGAGATGTTACACTGAACTGAGATCTCGATCATATGGTGCCATTGGCATTGGCCTTTTACCATGATTGCCTTTGAGTACTTCCCAGGCAAATTTTTGATAACATTGACATGAACATATAAGAATTGATAAAATGCAAATGATGGAAACGACAATAAAGGCAGCTTGAATTTCTTCGTCAGTGTCCACACCAGTACAGTCAGAACAAACTGTTTTACAAGATACAAGAAAGAAATTGGACAAAATTGTAACAACAATCAATTGAATGTTCTTCCTGAAATTAGGTTAAAAGGTGAATGGAAAAAAATACAAATATCAATTCTCATGATAAATTCATTCATGGAAATCTATTTCTCTGAACTCATTTAACTCGTCAATCTGAAAGAAGGAATGAAAAAAATTGAATTCACTTTCTCTGTTTTCATGCGATCGTTGTTTTTTTTAGTTTGTTTTTTATCCTCTTCAAGTAAAAAAGATGAAGAAAAAAATTCACTGCAACATATTTCATTATCTCTTATGCATTTGAAGTAAATTTACATTTGCAATCAAGTTGAATACATCATATGCTGGAATGATGAAAGTTATTTGATCGATAAATTAGTTTCATTGATTTTTCATCAAGTTTAATGATGCTTTATCATGACAATTTGTACATGTGAATGGCATGAAGGGCATATATAAAAGTTGATGATGTAAATGTATACCATTTTATCAAAGTAGATTAAATTTTACTTTTAAGTTGTTATTGTTGTCAGGGTGAAGAAAAAAAATGAACATTTGGTCGAGTGATAGTGTAGACATTGTAAATTAAATTAACGTGCGTGAAATGTTGTGATGTTGTAAAGTTACTCATGCTCTTGGTCTTTGATGTAGCAGTTAAAAGAGTCAAGAGAAAAGATGTAATGTGAAATAGTGTCTAAAGTTGAGAGTGAAAGTTGTAAAAGTAGAACTAGAACTGAAAGTAGAACTATCAACAGAACAGAGGATGCTTTTTTTTCTTCTGTATACTTACCACCTCCGCTTCCGGCTGAAACACCTCTGGCTGCGACGCCTTTTGCATCTACTTTGGTGACCAAATTGATCAAGATGAAGAATACACATGGCGTAAATACTTGAAATACTTCACCCAGTGATTGTGAATTAAACTGCATCGTTACATTCGTCAGTCACTTTGATGACACTCTTCTGTGGGACATTCTTTACTTTGACCGACACTTAAACAAACTCACTTTTTTTTTCTTCACTTCCTCACACGATTGCAGAATTCAATGATGATGTTTTCCTTTTTCTTCTTCAAATATTTTCTACACTTATGACGATGTTATGACGATGAATACTTTACAATTGCTTTTGACAAACTTTGGCAGGATTTGAGCAGACACCATCCAAGTTGACTGAGTAAAATTGTACTTTGCAATATGTTCTAAAGGTCGATATTGCCCAAGTTGATCTATTCAAAGTCATTTACATTTGATTGAGGTTTACTATTAAAAGTTATATCAGTTGGTCGTCGATGATTCTGGTGAAGAAGAAGAAGAAGAAGACTAAGGAGAATGAATTGATATTGCACAAGTTTAATTTGTCATCGTAGAGTTGGTTCAAAGTATACCTGTTCATCGTGAACTTGAAAAACTGTTGTAAGTTGAATGATATCAATTACCAATTGATTCAGTCAAATGTTTGATCGAGTCAAACAGGAAAATCATTCAAGTTGAAGGAAAAAATTTTTACGCTTGTTGGACGATTGAATGATAGTGTAGCAAAATGTCACTGCAAACAAGACTTCAACTTACTGTGATGAACAAATGGACATGGTTCATTTGAAAGGATAGATGATTGAGAAAAACATGTACACAGGAAAAAAAATATAAGATGAAATGAGTATTGAGACTTGAGAATTGGTTAGTGATGGTTAAGGATGTGGAAGTTGCCTTTGACTTTGCTTCCTGATGCGAAGGATGCAACATCAACTGAGCAAACATGTACAAGTGCAATGGTGAGAAGAGTGAAAGAGTCCACGACTTGCAACCGAAAGGATGAGTATGAAGGCAGTATGAGAAAAGGGAAAAAGAGGAAAAGGGGAAAAGCGAACAAGGAGGAAAATACTCGCGTGCGCTCTTTGAGCGAATCTTTTGCCCTCGGGATGCCACTTGATACTCGATGCTCTTTTGCCTCACCTACAACAACATTGAATACACTTTTCTTCACAATATCATGCAAAGTCACATGCTTGATTTATCAATTAACCGCAGATGCTATTTTTTGTGTGTGACCTGTTCGATGGTGCGAATCAAGCGATCTATTCTAGAACAAACAACAAGGTGTCATCGTCACCGTCACAACTTCCTCTTCTTGGTCACATGATACGACGCACTTACGCGAAGTCTTGTTCTCTTGTCTTGTCTTGTGTTATGTGTTATGTGCTGTTGTGTTGTTGTTTTTTTCTCTTCTACTCGTAGAACATGTTTTCGCTCCACTTTCACTCGATTGCGATAAAATGATGGCCAAGAATCTGTTCTTCTTACATCGTTAATTCGCTCGAGATTTCCCCAAGATCAACATATTCACAATGAACTGTGCATGTTTCCTTGATCTACAGAGTATTGCTGAGAATTAGAAGTGTTCATGTGCGTAGTTGAATAAAGCAACATACTGATGCAATGTTCAATCGCAGGATGAGTCGGTGAAGCGAAAAAACTCACACATGCAAAGTCGATTGAGGAACTTTTGGAAGTGGATGAAAAAAAATTAGAAAAAAAGAAAGAATGGAAGAGAAAATCACCTGCTACTTACCTGATGGTGTAAGGACAAGTCAAATGAGTGTCTCATTTGCAGTTCAGTTACTCTTTTTTGCCAGTTCGTCGACTCCGTTAAACATTACCTCAAGTCATTACCCAGTAAGTATTTTTTGCTTTTGGTGTAAACAATGCAACGAGTTTTTTGTTTCCTGTTGTCGTTGTTGTTGTCGCTGTTGCTGTTACTGTTGCTCGTGTTGTCGTTGGATGTCCAATTGGTCAAGCTGAAAGTTAACAACCTCCTCAACTGAGTAACTAACCACTTGAGTGCACTTTCACATACAACTGACCAAGTGACCACATTGAGATGGGACGAAAGAAAAGGCACACAAAACATACTTGACTTTATGGGAATTAAAATAACATTCGTGGATACACTTTGAACACTTTGAACATTCACGTATTTTGTAGGTTGAAAGAAAAAGTGATTTTATTCTGACGAGTCCTCAATGACCACTTTTAAAAGAACATGTTTCACATGTTGGTCCAATTTTCCTTGTGGCCTTTTTATTTCATCGCACTCCATCGACCAAGTATATTTCTTTACTTTGTTCAAACTTACGATGAGACTTGGGTGAACAATTTCTACCCACTTATTGTATTTGCAATTGTGTAAAAAGCACAGACAAGCGCATAAAAAGTTCTTTCAGATGAAAATTCGACTGCAAGTGTGTGTGTGTGAACATAAAATCACTTGCAGCTGTCACTTTGCTTGTCCAAAGAACGATGAATTCGTTTTTTTTTCTTTTTCTTCTTCTTCTTCTTCTTCTTCTTCTTCTTGTATTTGCATGAACAATGCACATTATCGTCATTTTGTTTAAATCACCGGTGGATGCAAAGACAGGAAAGTTATTAACCAACCACAAGTTGTGATGTGATTTTCTTTTTTTAGTTCATTTGAATGACACACAAAGAATGGATGTTCCTGGCATCAAGTAAAAGCTTTTCTTCATCATGTTGTGACCAGAGAATGTGAAAGACTCTTTTTTTTTCCTCTTCTTCTCCTCCTCATGAATAGTGAACTTTGAGTAGTGTACGTGCAAGTGTGTTGTAAACAATAGTGATCACCTTGGCTATTTTCTCCTACCTGCTTCTCTATCAAAGGGCAACAAAGGCAACTGCGAAGTAGCTGAATCTTCATGGACAATAGAAACGTCTTTTTCTTCTTCCTCTTTTTTTTCATTTGAGTATCTTTTTTTTCTTCTTTTTTTGGTCTTGCCTTGTTCTCTCCACTGCAACGACTCAGGTTGGAGGCATTTTCAGTCCGCCATGTGAAGAAAAGAAGAACTCGACAAGAGCTCGTTGCGTAAGTCGCTTCTCGTTCAAGTGAACGTATACAACTGTCTCTTCTTCTCTTCTTTCATCTTTACTATCTCTTTCTTTCTCTCTCTCTCTTTGCCTCTGACTATTTTGTTGGCTTGTGTTCTCTTTCTTTCCTTCTAGTTTTTTCCCCTTCTGTTGATATTGTTCAATTCAACACAAGTTTTCCATTGAACATCCTCATCGTCCATTTGTCAAGTGTAAAAAGAACTGTCACTTCATCATTGAAACCTTTCTTTTTTACTAAGATCATTGTATGTTTCTTGAGAGACAAGTTTCATCGTCTTCCCTGGTTATACGGACAAATAATGATCCATCGAATGTTCAATTTGTTAATTGTCCTTGCAATTGGTGTCAAATGTGTTCACTGCAAAGGAGGATCTAAAGGAGCAGCAGCAGGTAAAGGACGAATTACACGCTTAGATGATGCTTTTGTTCTTCTTGTACTTTCTTTTTCTTTTTTTTCTTTCTTCTTTTCTTGTCTACTCAATTCCTTTTTCTTTTTTCTTTCCATTGTCTCTTGACGACCTACCACGGGTACAAATAACAATGAATTAATTACTAATTGCTATTTGGTTAATTGAACTGCAACACATCCCATTAACAGGAGGAGGAGCAACTTCTGGCCCGGGTGGACCTCGAACTTGGGCTCCTGGAGAGGTTGAAGAAGTTGAAGAAGCTCTACTTGTCCTCGGAATCATTTTAATTTGCTTCATTTGCATCTGCTCTGCTCAAATGTATCAACGAGCTAAATATGAACTCGTTTACACTACCAAAGAACCTCGATCAATGCCAGTTGCACCTTATACTCGAGAAGCTTCAACTGTATAAATTGTCTTTTGTTTTTTTCCTTCTTATTCTTACCAATACTTTATTTAACTACTTGACCTGCATCAAATTGTACTTGCTCAAAGAAATAATGTTATTTACTCATTCTGCACAGGTAAACTCGAAAAATAATTAAATTGACTGCAAATAACAACAAGAACAATAACAAAAAATTCCCTTTTCCTGTTATCTGGTAAACTTTTACTGCCTCAATCAAAAGATGCACCACCAACTAATAGATACAAAGATGAAAGTTTGAATGAAATAATACAATTTTATCCAGAAATAAAGAAAAAATTGTTCGGATGAATGAAAAAAAATTGTAAATTGTAATTTTACTTGAATGAAGAAGGAAAAAAAAAGATAAAAAAAAATGTTCATTTGTGTCTTTGTGTGTATGTTAACAAATGCACATGAACAAGTGAAATAGTGTAAAACTGTTCAAGTGTAAAGAAGGAAAATTGCGCTCGCTTGGACAAAAGAACAGAACAGAACAAAACAGAACAGAAGAGAACAAGTGAGTAAGTTGGAAGGATTCATTAACCAAAAACTAGTAACGTCGACGAGATGGAGAGGATGATAGAACCAGCAGAGCTTGAAGACAACAACCACACACAAAAAGTACATCACAGCTCACAACGGGAGGAAGTAGCTGAACAGGATGACTGATGGAATTTGCCAGCGAAGCAACTAGCGTTGACTCTTTTCTTTGTGCATCTTTTTTTTTTCTTCTTCTTCTTCTTCTTCTTCTTCTTCTTCTTCTTCTTTCATTCTTCCTCCCTTCCTTTCTTTCATTCTTCTACCAACTGACCAAATGTCCTTGCCACCATCAGAGGATGCTGCTTGGTGGCCAATGCACTTCTTACACACTTCTCACATACTTCTTACACTTCTAACTTTTCTCTCTTCTTAACTTCTACTGAGTGAGTGAATGAATAGATCCAACAACTCATTATCCTCGACATCAATGGATTACTTGCCACTCTGCCACGTGAATTGAAGTCCAATAAGTTCACACAACAATCTCATCCTTGTCCTTCAAGTGACACAAGTAAACCTCACAAGCATACAGTGCTTTTCTCTACAATTGTCACTTTAAATGACAACTTCTTTCCTCCATTTATTGTCACTTGCAGTATTAATGATATTGATGATTACTCCATGACAATAAAATCGCTCTCATATTCATTACTCATGGTTAATTTGGTCAATTGCAGCCATGGACACAATTTTGGTTCTAACCATTTGTGATATAATCTGATGAAACAATTTTTACTTTCATCCTTCATTTTCTTTTTCTTTTTCTTTTTCTTTTCTTTTACTTTTCCTTATACTTTTTTACTGATACTTTTACTTGCAATTTTATCT
>JASXTE010000476.1:0-43137 GCA_030280995.1 Hemileia vastatrix | reverse complement strand
TTCCCAATAAATAAGAAGAGGCATAAATGACTTTGGAACAATCCATACTGAAAGTTTGAGGGTCATTGTGGAAAAGTAGCTTGCATGTTTTCAAGAAGGGATGCAATATGTCAGGATTTTCTCCATCATATTTGTCTGGAGATTTTATCAAAGGAGATTTAAATTTAGATCCTTCAGATGGGGCAGGATTAGTAATGGTTTTAACCAGGAGTTTCATATATTTCTCCAATGAAGCAGTTGAGCCAGAATTTGAAGGTTGGCATGAAGATCCAGGAACCAGGGCTGATGGTACCTTGTTCATGTTATCCTCTCCTTCATCTTCTTCACTGGAGTCCTCAACATCCTGGGGAATATCCTCTACAAATTGAATTGAATGTTTTCAGTCCCTTAAATCAAGCGGTTCAAGAGAGTGAGTGCAAGAAACAGAACATAATAAGGTTGCCCTATCCCTAGTGCAAGCTCTAGAAGTACCTCCAATGGGAGGAGGAGTGCGTTGAACAGGAGCCATATTTAGATTTAGCACCTGAAAGTTGCAGTAGTACAAAGAATGAGAACTACAGATAATTAAATTATACTGTCAGCGGAAAACCTACACACAGGGTTGAGGGTGATCCCAAAGTAAGTGAGATAACAGGAAGAGGAAAATTAAAACTTCAAAGAACAGAGGATTACTTCGAGAAAGTGATTTGAAAATGGATCTAGGAAACTGACAATAGTTTGAGATAATATTTGAGGAATAATTAATGTATATGTAAAGGACACTAACTATTGTGGTAAATCTCACAAAGGGTTGAAACTTAATAATCAAAGGAAAGATTTTTGTATTTTAGGATTTAATGAAATTTATTATTAAGAAAGAAAAGGAAAAATATAACAATAGCCTAATAAGAGTCTGACTACTATCACAAATATATTTTATAATTTAATTCTAGGAAATGTCAAACCAAAGTAACCCCGTTTAAATATCCTATCCCTCCTTGTACTGACACATTAGTCACCCAGCCATCATATACCCACAGACCCATTTAATCCACCAGAGTTCACATCAATCATCTAACCTTATATCTCTTCTTCCCTGTTCCTACTTCACAGACCTCTTAACTTACCCTCAGATCCACAATTACCCCCTGTTTGAATATTGCCTCGATCTTAGCACTAGATTGCACATACATTGCTTATGCTTGAAAAGTATAAGCCTCTTTACTTTTGGTATACTTTAAATTTTGAATAGTGCGACTAAATTGAGAACAAAATAGAATTTAATTGCCGCAAGGTCACTTTTCACGCATCACTAGTGGAGTTAGAGCTTGAATAGTGAGGTAGTTGAGGTACTTTTTCTTCAAGTTTCACATTGTGGTCTTCCAACATTAGCAGAGGCCTTTGTTGGTCTGTTTGGCGCTGTTTTTGTATGTCTTAATTGACATGGGTTGAAGAATTAGGTGTTATTTTGGTTTTTATTCAGTGAATATTGGCACTATGGGTATGTGGGTACTATTATTTGATAGCCCCAGATTTTCTCTATCTTTAATGTCCTTATGATACTTTTTATATTCTAAGTTTTAAGGGGTTATTTTCTCACTTTTCATTGCTAAAAGATAGCTGTTTAACTTTGTTTTTCATGTTTTACAAGCTAACCTTAAGTCTTAGGGTTAGGTGCTTAGTACCATTAAGTAGAGCTAATTTGGCTCTATATTTTATGTCCCAATGTTGTCATAGCTTAATTTTGTGTTTTAAGGGTTTTAGCAGTTGTGGTGGATTTTTCTAAGTATTTTGGGCTTTATTGGAGGTTTTTGGTGGTTTTCTGGCTTCAGGGAGGTCTTCCCGCCTCGGTTATAGAAGTCTGGTGAGCGTTTCTAGAGGTTTTTTATTCAATTTGGCTGTCAAAAGCATCAAATTAGTTGCTGTGCATGGATTTTTAGATTGAGGTTGGTGGTACATATTGAAGAGGACAGTTTGGGGCAACTTTAATTATAATACAACCATCTGGTAATTATATCTTTGTTTTCTCACTTAGTTTTCACTGTTTTTTGGCCACGATTGGCTGTGTTTGTTGCAAGGTAAGTTCTTCATTTAACTCAACTTTGGCAACTGGTTTCTCTGATGTAGCTTTGCGACCTGCATCAAGTATTATTGCTGTTTTCTGTGCAACAAGTGAACAGTGTTTTGTTTTTCTGGTGTGGGTCTTTCTGTATTTCAGGTTCTCTCTGGTCTGTGGTCAATCTAGGCTACTTTCTTGACTTTTTAAGCAGTTAAGAAGTGTGTTGGAAGGGGTATAGTAACAGTCTCTAATTTGCTGTAGCAAATAAATCTCACCTGGTATTTCTCAAAGGGAAAGGGGTTTTTATCTCCAGTTTTACTCCAATTCCCGTGGTCAAGGCCTATGGCTAGTACTATATGATTTTCTATATTTTTGGTGCCCAACGTGGGGTGAGGATTTGTTAGCTCTTTGGACTTTCTGTTACTTTTAGACTCTCTTCTGTGGTTGGAGATTGGTTTTTTGGAATCTATTGGACCATGGCTTCTGGACCCTCTTTCTCTAGTGGTGGTAATGGCACTTTTAGTGCTGCTGAGGATGGTTATCCTCCTGTTTCTGTTAGGTCTTCTGTCAGGATCAAGTCCTGAAAGGGGCCTATGTTTATGGGGGAGGATGTGAAGTTGTTTCTGGAGCTGTTTGAGGCATCTGGGTATGTTGATGGTGCTTCTCACCTGGACATGGTGATGCAACTCATCTTCTATATTGGTGACAGGGCTCTGGTGAAGGAAGTGGCTGCTTTGGAGGGTTAAAGGAGGAAAGATTGGAAAAATTTGTGTCTGCAGATGAAAGACAGGTGGGGATCATGGTACTCTATGGTGGATCTCAATATGATTGCAAGTGAATGGAAATCTTATGGAGGGGTTGACAACCTCCATACTTATAGGAAGTTTCTGGCTCAGTTGGAGCCAATGGTGGATTATTTGGTGGGTATGCAGGAGTTGAAGAGTACTGACTCTGAAAGGGATATTTTCTGGTCTTCTCTGGCAAGGAATGTCAGAATTGATGTGTTGAAGAAGTTGGAAAGGAAGGACAAGATGAAGATTCTTCCTATTGGGAATCAGAAATTACCTGCTCTTTCTGTGGTGAAGGAGTTTGTGGAGGGTCATCTGAAACTTTTGGAGGTGGATTATTTCCAAGAATCTAGCACCAAGTATGTTAGCAAAGTCAGTGAAGCATTTGCTGAAGATGTGGAGGAATCTAGAAAAAGAGGAATAGACAGAATATCAACTCAAGGAAGCCAAGGTTTGAAGAGTTTCCTAATGAGGCTTCTTCTTCTGGTAAAGGTGGAGATGATGGCAAGGGCAAGGAAAAGGAGGCTAATAGAGTCTCATTCACATCTTTCTTTGGTGGTTTGGAGTTGTATTCTTGTGGTGGAAAGCCAAGTGGGGAATGCTTGGCTGGTTTTTATGATGTGGAAGCAGGAAAAGTGGGAAGGCCTAAGAGCAGTGCTCAGGCTCAACCAAAGCCTAAGGCTTCAAAGGTGGATCCTAAGATGAGTGCAGCTAAGAAGAAGTAGAGGAAAGAGGAGCCATATAGAATGCAGAAGGGTATGGCAGATATGGGCCACCCTAGTTTTGGAGCATTGGACATGAATGGTGAGCCAATGCCTATGGATGTTGATTCTGACTCTTAGGAGGATGTCCCTTTGGCTTCATTGCCAAATCCTGCTGGAGTTAGAGATTCTGGTGAGTGATATGGTTTGATTCCTGTTGGTGGTTCTGGTTCTCAAGAATCTTCTAGGACTAAGGCAGTGAAGAAAAGATCTCACTTTGAGAGGCCAGTGGTTTCTGGCCAAGATAATGTTATGGATTCTATCCTGGAAAGGATGAATCAGGGTCAGGTTTCCTTTACTTATGGGGAGTTTTATGCTATCAGTCCTGGGTTGGCTGATAGACAGAAAAAGTTGTTGAACAGGAGAAGGGTTTCTTCTGGGGAGGTAGAATACATTTGTGATTCTGCTGAAAAATTTGGTGAGGGGTTGGAAACTCATTTTTCTGCACCTCTGGGTTTTTTCAATGTCACTCTGAATGGCAGGGAGGGTAGGGAATTGGTGGATTCAGGTTCTCAGATTAACCTGATTTCTTTGTTTAAGGAAACTCATCTTGGCCTCCTCATCAAAACAGGTATTGGTGTAAATTTGAGAGGGATAGGTGGTCATGTCACTAAATTGGTTGGAAAATCTGAGTTTGTGAAGTTAGATTTTGGAGGAGCCTCAGGGAAGGTTCATTTTTACATTTCCAAAGGAAAAGTAAAATCTGTTTTGGGTGGGCCATTCTTGATGGATTTTCAAGCAAGAATTGGCTACCAATTTGATTTGGGAATCAGTTTGGAGCTGACTGGTGAAGATGAAAGGAGACTTTACATGAGGTTATCATCCCCTAGAGAGGATGGTTGGGAGACTAGGCCAGGTTTGTCTTCAATGTGCCAGTTCATGGACTGTTGTAGGAGAAGAAGAGAAGTGGGTGCTGCCTCTGGTTTTTTGGAGTGTGGCTCAGGCTCTAGTGGGAGTCTGTCTTTTTTAGAGTAATAAGGGCTGATCACCCTAGTGCTACAACCTCTCCCCAAGATGAGGAAATCCCAGGTTGTAGTAGGTCAGCTCCCCTGGAGATATACCAAGTGGATTTTCAGCTTTCTCTTTTTAATGTTTCTCTTTTCTTCAAGTATGCTTCAAGTTTTTTATCAAGTATATGTTCTCACTCGAAATTCCCCATTATTTTCAATACAAGTTCAAATAAGAAGATTGGTTATATATCTTTAATGAAAGATATGCAGAAAATCTGTGGAGTGGTGATATCTGGGTATAGAGGTAAGTCCTCCCAATTTTGCACCACTAGGGTTTCTTCTACACCTCTCAAAAACATTACCTTGGTTACACCTGTGGGAATTGGGAAACCCCTGGTTATTTTTGTAGGATAGAAGAAAAATCAAGAAAAGAAAAATTTCAAGATAACTGAAGAAAATCAAGAAAAAAATCTAAAGATAATAAAGAAAGAAGAAAAGAATTATTTTTGTGAATATTGTCAAGATCAATTTTTGGGCCTCCAACATGAGGTTAAACTGCACAAATTTTTGAAGAAAGAAGATCAGCAAGATAAATTTTTGGGCCTGCAGAATGAGGATAAACTGCACAATTTTAGAAGATGTGATTCAGCAGATGAATCAAGATTTGAAGATTTAGAAGATGGAAGTGAGGAAAAAGTTGTGGAATTGCGGAAAAGTTTTGGAGTGGTGAGATTGGGAAATAAAAGTAAGTCCTCCCAATGGTGCACCAATAGGGTTTCTTCTACACCTTTAAAAAACATTACCTTGGCCACACATGTGAGAAATGGGGAAACCCTTGGTTTTTGTTCCAGGTCTTGTGGTGAAGATGTCCTGAAGATCCCTTAAGTTGAAGGTGGAGCTGCAAAATATAAGAAGGTAGCTCAGAAGATTGGGCCTGTCAATGAGCCTATGCCTGTAGGGCTTAATCCTCCTCAAAGAGACCTCCTTTGTCAAGAGATCCATACTGTACTCCTCTGGTGAAGAATACTCCTTATTTTGTGGAAGCTTCTAGGGTAACTGTCAAAAGGTTGAATGTTGTTAAATTTGGCCCTGATGGGTGATTATCTGATGAGGAAAAGAATTTGCTGTTAATTGTTGTTTTATTGAGGGAGAAAGCTGTGGGAGTTTTTGTAGAGGAACGGGGTGTGTTGAAACACTCTTATGGGGAACATTAATTGATTCTGGTGGTTTGTCACAAACCTTGGCAAATCAAACCTATTCCAATTCCAGTTGCTATCAGGGATGATTTTGTTTAGATTGTTAGAGAAAGAGTCAGGACTGGTTTATACAAACAATCAACATCTAGTTACTCAAGTCCGGTTTTCTGTGTAAAGAAGCAGAATGGGAAGCTGGGATTTTTCATGATCTTAGAGCCTTGAATAGAGTCACTATCAAGGATGCTGGGATGCCACCAAGTGCAGAGGACTTTGTGGAAGCTTTTGCTGGAAGGGTGTGTTATGGTTTGGGAAATATTATTGGTGGCTATGATGAAAGGAAACTTCATACAGATTCAAGGACACTTACAAATTTTGAGAATCCTCTGGGAAGGCTTCAGCGCACTAGGTTGCCTCAAGGAGAAACTGATTCAGCAGCAGTATATCAAGCACAAATGGCTTGGATTTTTCAGGATGAGTTTCCTACTCATGCTGGTATTTTTATTGATGACGGTGGAATTAAAGGACCATCCACTGATTATGGGAATGAGGTGCTGAAGGAGAATCCAGGTATAAGGATATTTTTTTGGGAATATGCAATTACTCTAGAGAGAGTGTTGTTTAGGATTGAAGAGGCTGGTTTGACCATTTATAGGTCAATGTTTTGGCGTTGTGTTCCTTCTCTGGAAATTTTGGGTCATGTGGTATGTAAATAGGGAAGGATTATGGAAAATAAAAATGTTAATAAAACTCAGTCATTGCCAAGGCCTAAAAATACTACTGAAGTCAGAGGATTTTTGGGGGTTTGTGTGTACCTCAAAATTTTTATTAAAGATTTTTCTTTGATGGCTTCACCTTTAAGGAGATTGACCAGGAAAGATGCAGAGTGGGAATTGTCTGAAGAGTGTGAAGAGGCTTTTCAGAAGTTAAAAAAGGTGGTGGGTGAAGATATTATTCTTCACAAGTTGGATTATGGTTTGGGAGCTGGAAAAATTTATCTGGAAGTAGACTCAAATTATATTGCTGCTTGTGCTGTTTTGTCTCACAAAGATAAAACTGGGAGGTTGAGGCCAGTAAGGTATGAGTCTGTGGTATTTAATGAGGTGTAATCTAGATATTCACAACCTAATTTGGAATTGTGTGGTGTACCAAAAATTTTGAAGAAGCTGAAAATTTTTTTGTGGTGGAAGCATTTTGAGCTGCAGGTGGATGCTAAATCTCTGGCTCAAATGATCAACACACCTAGTCTTCCTAATGCTCCCATGACTAGGTGGGTGGCATTTATTCAGCATTTCTCTTCTGACCTGGTACACAAACATGGAAAAACTTTTAAGATTCCTGATGGATTATTAAGGATACCACCCACAGATAATGATTCTGATTCTGAAGAATTTGATGAAGATGTCCCAGTGGTTAGGGCCAGCACACATGGTTCTGAAGATTTTTATCTCCTCCCCCATGAGGCTAAACTAGAAGATTGTTCTCTCCTCCCCCATGAGGCTAAACTGGAAGATTGTTCTCTCCTCCCCCAAGAGACTAAACTGGCTGGTTCTGATCTTAATTCTGGTGATAAGGATGTTTTTTTGATGAAGATTGGGCTGTTGTTTGGGATGGCTCAAAATTAGAAAATGTTGTTTTTGTTAGTGAACTGGATTCTCTTAAGATTCAGTGGAAGAAAAAGGATGCACCAAAATTTAGGGATTGGTGTCCTGGTTGGGCTGGTCAAGTGGTTCATGTGTACACTAGTGATTTTAATGACAGGGTTGTACCCTTGGATGTTGTTTTGTTGGATTTTGAAGATGAGACCTGGGGCCAATCTGGGTTTTATTTTACTATGGTTGGATATCTTTCAACCTTGGAGAGGCCAGATAGTTGTGATGAAGATACTTGGGTGGAAATCAAGCAGAAGATTCCTGGCTTCCATGTGTCAGGAAGGAGGTTGATGAGGAGGAGAAATCAAAATCCTCAAGCTGTGGTGACTCATAAGAATGGTCAAGAAGTTTTGATGAAGTCTTCGCATGAAGACCTTGGTCATAGAGGCTTTGGGGAGACTTATAGAAGAGTAGCAGACAGATTTTGGTGACCAGGTATGAAGTTTGCTGTGCAGGGTTGGGTTCAATCTTGTGAAGAATGTCAAAGAAGAAGTCACTTGAAAACTAAAGAGGCTGGCCATGCTACTGGTGAATCAACTGTCTTTGGAAGAGTCAGTTTGTATGCTGTCCATATTAAAGAAGGCAGGTATAAATACTTTATTGTTTCCAGGGATGATTTTTCTGGTTGGGTTGAGGCAGTACCTCTGGTTAATTTGACTTCCAAAAATGTGGCAGAGTTTTTGAGGAAGGAATGGGTGTTTAGATATGGGTTGATGAAGTTGGTTACTGTTGATGGTGGGCCAGAGTTTAGAACTAAATTCAAAGAAGCTGTGGCAAGTATTGGTTCTAAAGTTAGAGTGGCTACACCTTATTATCCTGAAGCTGAAGGCATGGTTGAAAGAGGAAATCAATTTATCATGAATGCTATGGTAAAGATGTGTGGAGATAGTTCTAAAAGGTGGAGGCATTATTTACCCTTGGTGTTATTTGCTGATAGGGTCACTGTGAAAAGGACAACTGGCTGTTTTGCTTATGAATTAATTTTTGGGTAGAAAGCTGTTATACCAGTGGATTTGGAAGCTGTCTCTTATCTTGGAATTGATTGGGATAATGTGTGCTCAACAGAAGATTTGCTCTGTGCCAGGATGCAATAGTTGGAATGTAGAGAGGAATGTCAAGAGAAGGCATACTCTAGAATGATGAAGATAAGAAATCACTCAGTCAGAAACTGGGACAAGAAGTTGGCTCATAGACTCAGGAATCCCTTGAAACCTGGTTGTTTGGTTTTGGTGTATAATAGAAGTTTGAAGAGTCAGTAGGGAAAATTTTTTCTGACAGATGGAATGGGCCTTACAGAGTCAGATCTCAGGTGTCTGGAGGTTCTTATGTTTTGGAGGAGTTAGATGGTGCAGTCTTAAAGAAGAGAGTGGCTGCAGATAAGGTGAAGAGATTTTACCTGAGAGGCACTAGAAGTGAAGAGGATTAACTCCGCATTGAGGATAAACTATGGACCATTCTTTAAATTTTGTATTCTGGTGATTCTGTGCATCTGTTTTGTTGGAAACTTATTTGTTAGAAGGTACCCAGGGGTGGGGCTTCCAGATTTGATCTTGGAAAGTGTAGGGGTAACTGATAGGCTGGCTGCTTTATAGAACAGTTACCCCAGATTGTCTCTGTCCAACCCCTTCTCTTAATTTGGTTGAACCCTAGTATTGGTTTCTCTTCACAGGTTTACGTCCTCTATGACTTTAAACTGGAAATAATTTTGGTCTTCAAGTGCTGCACTCTTCATGCTTATTGGTTTTGTTTTAATGTGTTGGATGTTGTGTTTTGTTAGAAGATACCCAGGTGGGGATTCTAGAATCTATTTTGGCAAGTGTGGGGGTAACTGATGAGCTGGCTGCTCTGTAGAACAGTTACCCCATAATGTCTGCTTCAAGTTTTTTGTTTGTCCTAGTTGAATCCTAATTCTGGTTTTTTTATTCATGTTTCAATTCCACAATGACTTTAAACTGGCTTTGGACTGGCTTCTTTGGTCTATTTGCATTGTTGGTTGATCACTGGTGGTCTCCCATCATTTTTACTTATTGGAGGTAGCCCACCCAGTGATCATCTCCCTGCACTGTACTTTCTATGGAGCTGGATTTTTCTTCTTTTTCTTTATTTGATTTTTGTGTCTACGGTTGTGCTAGATATGAGTTTTATATTATTTTCTTTTTTTCTCTTTTTTTTTCTTTTAATTTTTTATGGGGGTCATTAGGATATAAAGAGGGAGAAATCACATCACCAGGTCAAAAGTTAGACGACTTGCAGTCAAGTGGTTGTTTAGTACCTGTGGTCTAACCTGAGTCAAACCTGTGTTGGAACTTTGGTGGGACAATTTTTCATCATGACACATAGCTCATAGCTGAATCATTAGGACCAATTTTAATTCTTAATATAGTGCTGCTTGCATAATTTCCAACAGGCAATAGATCATACTTTGGTGTCTAAAATACATATATTAAATTCATAATGGATATTACAAAGGTGACTAATATGCACCAGCTATATTACTTAATGACATTATACAGACAGTATCTGATAAAACACCACCAAAGCCACTTGGATTGAGAGTTCTTGAATCATGTCCAATAATATCTTTATGAGTAATAATAACATTTTTAGACCATCAATTGTAGCACCAAAATGTTTTGAATCTTGCTTTTGAGAAAGGATTTTCTATTTTTTTTTCAACAGCATCATACAATTCAACTAGAATAAAGATTTGATCTGGTAAAATTCAGTGACTTCCACATTCTCAAAAAAAAACACCAATCTTGTTGCCTCTTGATATTCCCATAACCTTGTTGTTTTGAGTATAATGAGAAGTATTTACCACCAATGTTTTAGTATTGGAGGTCAGTAATTTTAGATTGTAGAAATTTTAAAGCACCAATGAATTTATCTTTTTAAAAAATGTTTAAAAAAGACATTTTTCTATAAATCTTGTTTAAATATTCCAGCCATAAAATATATTCTTCACAGAGCAATATAACAGTTTATTTTGAAGTCTTTCCTTTTTCTATATTGAAAAAATCTTTAATTTGTATTTTAAATCAATTGTCATTCATCTCAAGAAGAGATTGATGATTTACTATCATGATGAACATTTCCATTAAAATTTTATCCATTTCAAATAAAAACAAAAAAAAATGTAAAAAATTATGGGTAATAAAAAGAATTATGAAAAAATGAGTTTATTAATATTGTGTGGGATAGATCTTATAATTTGATTCATACTCTCATGATCCCAAGCTTCCTCTGATGATGCTGGGCCAAATATTTGCAGAACTTCAGGAAAATTTTGGGATAAGTAGAAATTAGGCTTGATGTGAATTTGTGGCCAAAATTTTCCATGGAATTTTTATACTCCTTCAGCTAATCATGAAGAGATATAATTTCATCTTCATTGATTTAACAGTAAGTTAAAAGGTTTTTTATTGATACAAAAAAGGAAATACACTTAATTAAATTCTTCTTTTTACTTTCAGAATTTTCTATATTCACAACTAGAAACAAAGAAACCACATCATAAATTTTTTTTTACAAAATTCATTCTTCTGCCTTGAGATTTGTTCCAGTCTTCCCTAAATGGTGTGTAACACAGTTGAACCATGAGGTAATGAGTGTATGAAAAATAAAATTTTGAACCATCATTAAATCCTTAGTACTAAGATCCAAATAAGAAGTTAAATAATTTGGTGTTGTAACTGATCCCCATTTGATTCAAGGTCTAAAACAGGCAGAAAATTCCTGAAATGTGGACTCTAAGGAAGATATTTATTAGGGAAAATTTTATCTAATGATGATTCAGCTATAATTACTGGAACTATCTACATCAGAACTATATTTTTCATTATATGAGCTGGGTCCAACACCTAGTGGATTAGAACTTCCTGATGGCCCCACAATTTTTAGAGCTTCTTTTGCCTTCTCTCAACAAATTTCATCATAAGATAATTTTTCCTTGAGGTCTGTTCTCAGTGGTGGTATCACTATGCAAACTGTACTCTCTTTTTTCTTCTTTTACTTGAGTCATAAGAGGAATAATTTGAGGGGAAAGATGGTATTTTTGAAAAAAAATTCCTTTTGTGTGAATTCTGTCTTTGAGTGTGAACCTTTCTCTTTCTCTGTATTGTAGTTTAGTAGTCTTAGTCAACATTGTGTTGTTTTCTATTGTTTTATATGGTGCGATTTGTCATATAACAAAGCCTCTTCTTGCTGTTTCCATTTTCCCCATCAAAATTTTTTCTCTCTATTCTCTTGATCACTTCCATTTCTCCCTCCTGTACACAGCTTCCCCCTTGGCTGAAACTTACATTCCTTGAATCTTTTGGGGATAATAGATTCCTTTTTCCAGGTTCTTTCCTTTTACTTTCTGCTTATTCTTTTAATCCTAACCACAGAAACTCATCTTTTTGTAACTTCTCATTTCATCACATGCTTTTTTGTAGTTGTTGTAAGGTGCACAGTTGCTGATTGACCTATTTTTAGGTATGTTTGTTTTTGAAATGATATACAAGTATTTTTACCTCTATTATCTTTATCCCCTGCATTGATCCCTCCTGTTAACTTCTTCCCCCTTGGCTGCATCTGACAGTACTTGCTCCATGTGGGGAGAATAGGGTATTCTTTCCATTTTTATCACATGCTTTGTTGTAGTTTCTTTTTGAAAGGTGAAAAGTTTCTCATTGAAATGTTTTTCACCTTCCCCTGTGCTAAAAAATCTTCATTGATGTCTTTTATAGAATGATAAGGTCTGATAAGAAATAAAGAATCAGGGGAGATAGAGGATATTTAATTGTTTTGATTGAATATATCTTTCACAGGACAGACCAAATTATTCAATGGGTTATAGTCAGGAATAAGATTAATTATTTTGGGGAGTGACTCAAGTCCTTTGGAGATAGTTATTAGGAAATTAGAAAGATAGAAATTCAAAATATTTATTAGTAGGGTGAAGTTGGTATCTTTTTGGGGTAATAATGTATCTTCAACTCATATAGAGGATGAATCCTGCCCTAAAAGCTAAACCCCCAACAGGAGAAAATAAAGTTTGATATCCTGAGAGGCCAATTATTACATAGAGGATGTGGGAATTAGAAGGGCACTATTTACTAATGTTAATATGAGTTGAATGTTCCCTAGCCCTGATAATATGTTATGTATGAGAGAGATGAACTGAAAAAGGTTTCTCAATAAAACCTGGGAAGCTTCTGAAGTCAGATTTGTGAAATTGAAGTAAGCTAATACAGATGGGAGAGGAATTATACAATGATTCCATCTTGAATATAAATTAATTATGAGAGGAAAGACAATAATTCAGGAAACAATTACAATTTATAAAAGACTAAAAAAATTTCTTGGAAAAGTAAGTCACATGATTTGAATGATGAACAGATTTCCAATAATTTTCAGAGATTTTTCAATCACTCTAGGTTGAGATAAACCATCAGGAAATATGTCAGAAGTTAATATTAACTGAATTATAATTTTTACATAGATTGAAGTCACAAGAGGTCCCACTTGACCAATGAAAATTTGAAAAATTAATGATTGGTTTTTTTATGTATAATTTGAACTCCACTTGTTTAAAATATGAATTTAGGTTTTCTCCCAAATTAAAAGAATAGATTAGGAAAAATTGAAAATTAAAAAAATACTGAAACTTCCACTTTTACAAAAGAAGAAACCAAATTTTTGACTTGTGAAAAATGCTTATAGACACATAAATACATCCAGTAATTTTCTCATGTTTCTATTTTCTAGTATTGAAATAAAAATGCAGGATCTGAAGGGCCTGGAATATGCTCTTACTTTAAAGTCCTGTTTTAAAAAAATGCACAAAAATGAGTTAAAATAAAAGTGGATCTCAGTCAAAGTATATGAAAAATTTATTATTTCACATGCCTTGTAATCTTACTTGATTTCTGTTTAAAATCTATAGCACAGGTTCAACTTCTTATAGTCAAAAAATTGTTAGTAAGTTTATGAGATAAAGTCTATCTAATAAAATAATTTTCTTTTAATAATAAATATTATATTATACTTTTCCTGTGGAATTCTCTTAAAAAAGTTTTAAATAGTAAAACCAGATTTTAATTCACTGAACTCAAGTTCCAATACAAATAAAGAAATTCATAAAGAAACTCAACAATATATATTTACAAAAAACTTCAGCGACTTGAAGTGCTCTACAGTCATGCCCTGGGGTTCCCCACCCTGCCCCCTTTTCAAAGCCACAAGGCCTTACACATGCCTCTCAAAATAACACTTAGTTACTTCAATTTTTTCATTCTTACTTAGCATATTTTTATCATATACTCTGAATTTTTTCATAGAATGAAGTTCTAAAATGAATCAGATAAACTTTTCAACAAAAGTTTAAGGCAAAAAGTTGCCTCATGTTTTCAATAACAGCAGCTCAGAAAAAAAAGAGGCAAAATATGAGGCACCATGTTTCCCCATATTTCACTCTTTGGTCAAAGGCAGATGTGACATACACTAGGGTTCATCTGCATAAATATGAGGTGGCATTCTGCCTCATTGTTTTCTTTCTGGTAAATATTGAAAGTAATGGGTAGGTTAGTTGCTTAAATGCATACATGAGGCAACATGTCGCCTCATATATGCATGTGGTCAACTTGCTCTCTCACATTGAAAAAAAAATACAAAGAAAAACTGAATATTTACTTTGCATATATGAGGCGACATGTCGCCTCATGTATAAAATAACAAAATCTCAGAAAAAAAAAGAGGTAAAAGATGAGGCACAATGTTGCCTCATCTTTTGCTTGTTTGTCAAAGGCAGATGTGAAATACACTAGGGTGCATAGGAATAAAGATGAGGTGGCATTTTGCCTCATCTTTTGCTTCCTGTAAAATAGTGAAGCTAACTGGTAGGGTAGTTACTTACATGCATAGATGAGGCAACATGTCACCTCATGTATGCATGTGGGCAACTTTCTTTCTCACATTGAAAAAAAATGAAAAAAAGTTAATATTCTAATTGAATACATGAGGCGAAATGTCGCCTCATGTATGCAATAACAGGAAGCACAGAAGAAAAAGAAGAAAAAGATGATGCTCTATGTTGCCTCATATTTTGCTTGTTGGTCAAAGGCATATGTGACACACATTAGTGTGCATTTTCATAAAGATGAGGTGGAATGTTACCTCATATTTTACTTTCTGGTAAATAGTGAAGGTAGTTGGTAGTGTAGTTTCTTACATGCATACATGAGGCGACATGTCGCCTCATGTATGCATGTGGGAAACTTGCTTTCTCACATTGTAAAAATAAAAATTATACAAAATAAAATTAAATATTGTAATTGCATACATGAGGCAACATGTTGCCTCATGTATGCAATAACAGCAGCTCAGAAAAAAACAGGCAAAAGATGAGGCACCATGTTGCCTCATCTTTTGCTTTTTGGTCAAAGGAAGTTGCCACATACACTAGGCCATATTTTCTCAAGAAGATAATGTGGAATGTTGCCTCATATTTTTCTTTCTGGCACATAGTGAAGGTAATGGGTAGGGCAGTTGTTTACATGCATAAATGAGGCAACATGTTGCTTCACGTATGTATGTGGTCAACTTGCTTTCTCACATTTAAAAAAAATACAAAAAAAAACATAATATTATAATTGCATACATGAGGCAACATGTCGCCTCATGTATGCATGTAAACAACTACCCTACCCATTACCTTCACTATTTTGCAGAAAGCATAAGATGACACAACATTCCACCTCATCTTTATGCAAATATGGCCTAGTGTATGTGGCATCTTCCTTTGACCAACAAGCAAAAGATGAGGCAACATGGTGCCTCATCTTTTGCCTGTTTTTTTTTCTGAGCTGCTGTTATTGCATACATGAAGCGACATGTTGCCTCATGTATGCAATTACACTATTCAATTTTATTTTGTATAATTTTTATTTTTACAATGTGAGAAAGCAAGTTTCCCACATGCATACATGAGGCGACATGTCGCCTCATGTATGCATGTAAGCAACTACACTACCCACTACCTTCACTATTCGCCAGAAAGTAAAAGATGATGCAACATGCCACCTCATCTTTAGGCAAATTTACCATGTCCTGGCAATATAAATTAATGCGCTGCATCATGTCATGAGGACATGGTAGATATTTTATATGTACAAAATTGTGCCAACATATCATTAAGGTACTATGTTGGATTGAAACATATTGGTTAGCATATGTAGGAGAACATGTAGCAGCATGTTGCCTTATGTTTTACATATCTTGTATAGTAAATTATATTGTTATTGGATGGATGAAATGCTATTATGGGAAGGGTTTGGTGAGCTTTTCAATTTTAGATGAAAGTATTATAGATGAGGCAGTTTTCAGATCTCTTCAGAGTTGCAGCACATGAGAAGCTAATAAATTTTCTTATATAGCTAATGATAAATAAACCTATTCTTAAAAGATAGAGAAGGTGAATCTGAAAAAATTGAAGTTAAAATTTCTAAAAGAAGAGAATTAATAGTATTGTTTATATAGCTCTAAAATAGTTATTATAAATAAACATCACATTTTTTAAGTTGTGTGATGGAATAATCAAAATTTATTCATATTTTTTGGTCCCTGAAATTACTGGATTTTTTAGAGATATCTGTATTCACTCTGATACTGAGGAAAGACAGGATGGGAGTAGTGTCATAACTCCAATCCTATGGAGGTGTGCTTGTTTTACTTGACGTTTAAATAAACTTAAAAAAAGGTTGATGTCTAAATTTCTTTCAAGTTTTCAATCTCAAACATATAAGTAAGCTATCAGGAAAAGTTTGATCAAATATTGAAGGTCCCTAAACACCCAGAAATGGAAGGTGTTCAGTCTTTTTCAGGGCCCAGAAGTTTTCCTATGGATGATATTATTGAAGAATATTTTACTGGGAAACTTCCAAAATTCTTTCTAGAAGAAAAACACAATTATAATTTGTCTGTGAAAGAGTAGTTCATTTTTGATACTGAGAAAAAGGTCATTTTGGAAGATTTATCAACTTTTATAGAACTTTACTATTGTAAAATTCAAGCTAGTTTGAAAGCAGAACAGCTTGAGATTTTACAGAAGGATAAATTGTCTCATTTATTTATACTAACTGAAGCTGTACTGTTTTTAACAAAAAAGAATTCTAGTTTTAATCCTTATTTTTCATCATAGCATAGAGAATACATGTAATCTGTTTAAATACTTTAATTTTCCCCTCCCTAAGTTTCTAAAATTACCCTTTAACTAAAATAATTATTAAAAAGTTTAAATAAAATCAGATTGAGTACTATAAGGTGCCTGATTACCTAGTTATGTTTGGTGAAAGTACACTTTTTTCTTGTCTATTTATAATTTTATCTGCTCTTTCATATTTTTTTTCAAATCCTTTTTTTTATCACTATAGGGTAAAACCTCAAATGATCAACTCATCTATTTTTTTTTAGATTATGGTGAAGTATATTCCTGAAACTATGATTCAATTTTAAAAATTACAGGTTTCAGATTAATCTGAATGAGTGCATTCTTTTATATATATATATATATATATAATTTCAAGTATAAGTCTATTTTTAAATTGAGATTCTAACTCTTATACCACAAAAAATTCATCAAGTAATTTAAAAAATTTCACATTATTTTCTAGAATTCATTTTGAAAATATGGTAAAATTAATAATATTATATTATTTCATGTAGTAAAATTTTCAATGATTAAATTAAACCCACACTTCCTTCACAAAAACAGGGTATGAGAATTTTATATGTTCTTTCATTGAATTTTGTCCAGGTAAAGTCTATGTTTCCAACCTGCAGAAAGAAAATTATGAAAAGGTATTGCATGGCCTGAAATAAATGTTGTAAAGGAACTTAGTATGAAGGACTTTTTGCCTGGAAAATGAAGCTTATATAGAACTAAGGCAAATTTTTTGAAAATGACTCAAGTTCAAATCAGATAGACAGCTTCAAAAATAAGCATTGAGATATAATTTTTCTAATTTTTTTTTGGTACAGTGACATTCACAGTTTTGGTTTGGCTTGTAACTACTTTAAGCAAAAAATTTCCTTCAAAGGTTACTTCTGATGTTACTTTAAGATACCTGAAAAACCACTTGACTGCAATTCGTCTAACTTTTGACCTGGTGCATAATCATAATTATATGGTCTCACCACATCAGGGTTACCTGGATGTGGGCAAGCATTGGTGGGGAAAGGCTCATCAATTGGCCAGGAAACTCTATTTTCTTTTTTATCCTTATCTTGGTTTTTTATTATTTACTTTAATTTCTATTCATTTCATCTTATCTTTATTTATATTATCATTCTTAATTTATTTTTATCTCAAATCATTTAAAAATTATTTAAAGTTGTATCCACATCAAGTTGCACTTTTATTTGGGTAAGGTATCAGGGGATCAGCTCATCAATTGGTTGGGGGAAATCATTTGTAATTATTATTTATTTCATTTTTAATTTCTCAGCTCTCATATTTTTTTGGGTAATTTTGTTTAATTATTTTCAAGTATTTTTTTAGTATGTTAGTAGTTTCAAGTAGGAATCTGTAAAAAATTAAAATTAAAAATAAAATAAAATAAAATAAAATAAAATAAAATAAAATAAAAATAAAAATAAAATGAAATTTTTTATATATTTGCTAATTACTATTTTTTTCTCTATTTAGTAATTTATTAAATTCTTTTTCTTTCTATAATTAATGTCTGGAAGAAGAAGCCTCTGGAAGTTGTTCTGGATTATGTTGGCGTTTTTGTTTTTTGTTGGGATTGGAGGAAGAACTGTGTTCCTTGTGGTTTAGTCAGCTGGAGAGAGTGTATGGATTGTAATGAACAGGAACTGGGTTGGAAGTTAATTTTTGGGTAGAAGTAGAAGAGGCTGGAATGGAGTGTTGGAAGGTGTGCTTCAATACTCTAGACATCTTCCAGTGGTAATCAAGAAGTTGTTTCCTCAGATTCTTCTCAAATTCATTCAATTGCCCATGAAGAGCAAAGGCCTTAAGAATGTTTGCACACATCATACTTAGGTGTTGCTTCATATTGGTGTAATCCAGTGTCAATGTGATTTCTAGAAGTTGGAAAATCCAAATATTAGTTTCAGGAGGCAGAGTGCCAACTAAATAGAAGAATTGGATCGTTAATTGTTTTCTGTTGAAAAAATTGGATGAATTAATTAGGTACTTACAGATTGGAAGCTTATCAAATTTGTAAGCAACCAGAATTTGGACTGTTGATGGATTTTGAATGGAGGTAGTAAGAGGATCAATCAGGTGGAGATATGGATTTTTGTGGTCATCCTCTAAATGGTGTTGAGAGTATGAACTAGGATGAGGAAATTCTTGTGGCCTGGTTGGAGAAGCAGTGCTGTGGTTGTTGTTGTTGATATTGTTGCTTGGTTCAGTTTGTTTGGGTACTGGTGGTGGAGTACCAGGGTTATTGTAGGATGGAGCAGGAGAAGGTGACATGGAAGCTGATTGGGATCTTCTGGATGAAGTTCTGGAAGAAATTGAACTGTCAGATGAATAATTGGCTGGCAGAGGAGAGGTGTAGTTAATTCTTCTTGGTTGAGAGGGAGATTTTTTTCTGGGAGCAGTGTTTGGTGCTCTGGTGTCTTCTTGAGCTCCTCTGGCAGATCTTCTAGAATTTTTGGAATTTTTGGCATATTTGGATGAAGAAATTTTTGAGAGCATTTCTCTTGAAGCACTAGGTGGTTATTGCGTGGAGTTATTGGTGTTTATTGGTGTAATTTAGCTGTTTTCTGGCTGAATTTGGAGGTTTTGAGCCTGATTTTTGCTTCCTAGCAAGGCGGGCGGGCCACCTGGATGCGTTCTAGAAGCCTGGGAGCTGATTTTGAAGCTGTTTGAGCTTAATTGGCAGAGATAAAGGCTGTTTCTTGAGAGGATAAAGCAGGTCTTTTGGAGAGTGTTCTGGGAACTGAGCGGCGGGATCTTCTGGATGGAGCTGAAGATAAAGAAGATGAAGATGGACCAAGTTCTGAGGATCTAGTAGGAAATCTGGAGATATATTTATGTGAAGGTGAGGGTGTTGGTATAGGATAATTGGGGTCTCTGTCACACTTTTTCTTTTTTGAGTTGCAAGAATCACAGGCCCTGTTAAAGAGTTTGGCCTCAGATTTAAGAAAAGTGAAAGTGCAAGGTCTGCACATGTGGATACAATGTTTGCAAGCATAGTCCTTGGAAGCAGTGAAACAAGGAAGGTTTGATGGGTCAAAATCTTGGGATACAGCCATGATCTGTGATGAGACAATAAAGAAGAGAAAAGAGATAAGAAGAAATTTTTTTATCAGTGATGGGTAGATGATGAAGTGAAAGTGGACGTTCAGTAGGTTGGTTGCGGAGTATTGTGCATTGAATTGGCTCTGTCTTTTTATGCAAAGTGTGGAAAGTCTGTCAAGACTTTAAACTGAAAACTGTGGTCAGTCCATCAAGACTTTAAACTGAAGAATGGTATAGTCCCCCAAGACTATAAACTGAGGATGGTTTGATGGTTGAGTCCTTCAGTGCTATAAACTGATAATGTGATTTTTGTGTGATTCTGGAAGAGGGCATCCAAAGAGGGAGTCTCTGATATTAGTTAAGGCAAGTGTGGGGGTAACTGATGAGCTTGATGCTCTTTAGAACAGCTACCCCAGAATTATAGTTTATTTTTTTTGTTATTTAATGGTTTGATCTCTGGTTCTGACTTTATGATTTAGGTTTTGAGTCCCCCAAGACTATAAAATTAGCGCTGTAAGTCCCCCAAGACTTAAAACTGAGGAGGAGTCCCCCAAGACTGTAAAATGAGGAATTTCTTATAATTGGCTACATTCAGGAATTCTGGAGAGTGGTCAAGAATTTTAATTTTTAAGTCAAAAAGTTCAATAAAGAGTCAAGTGGTGGAAGAGAATCAAGAGATGAAACAAAGTGTTCAGAAGTAGCCTTGAACTGGTGGATGAGGTGTTTCCTTTTCACAATGTCCTGTGAGTTTCTAGCAGGATTGGATTGGAAGTAGTTTAGTAGGAGGTGTTTTTTTTCAGAGGAGTGTTGTTGTAACTTGGCCTTAATGGTGGGTAAGTGGTTAAAAGTTGGTGGTTCAATGGATCCTACATTGCTATCATCACTGTCAGAAGATGAAGGAACTGAGAAGTCATCAGTTTCGAAAGTAGAAGGAAGGAAAAAAAAATTTTTTTTTACCATCAGATGGAAAAAGCATGGTGGTATTAATTGCTGTACTGGTATTGGCACTCTTTTTTGAAGGGTTTAGTTTTTTGACTAATCTGGGTATCAGGATGGATGGCCTGGATCTTTTGGCATTAGTGGAAGATGGACCAGGTTGAGGTGGAGGTGAAGCTGTTTAAGATGATAATGGACCGTGTCTGAAGCAAGTCTTCTTTCTGGATCGGCAGACATCACAGGAGGTTCTGTATGGATGAGCTGGTGGTGTGATGGTGCAGATTAGATTGTTGTAAATGCAGTATTGGAAAGGGCCCATGTCAGAGGCAGATTTTCGAAGAAAGCTGAAAATGGTGGCTCTGAGGGAGAAAAATTTGGACATTCTCAATTGGAGGGAGTATGTGGTCTTCCAAAATCGGCAGAGGCCTTTTTTGGTCTGTTTGGTGCTGTTTTTGTATGTCTTAATTGACATGGGTTGAAGAATTAGGTATTATTTTGGTTTTTATTCAGTGAATATTGGGACTATGGGAATGTGGGTACTACCATTGGATAGCCCCAGATTTTTTTATATATGATGTCTTGTTGATATTTTTTATATTCCAAGTTTTAAGGGGTCATTTTCTCACTTTTCATTTTTAAAATATAGCTGTTTAATTTTTTTTGTGTTTTACAGGCTAACCTTAAGTCTTAGGGTTATGTGCATAGTACCATTAAGTAGAGCTAATTTGGCTCAATAATTTATGTCTCAATGTTGTCATAGCTTAATTTTGTGTTTTAAGGGTTTTAGTGGTTGTGGTGGATTTTTCTAAGTATTTTGGGCTTTATTGGAGGTTTTTGGTAGTTTTCTGGCTTCAGGGAGGTCCTCCCACCTCGGCTATAGAAGGCTGGGGGCGTTTTTAGAGGGTTTTTATTCAATTTGGCTGTCAAAAGTGCCAAAATATTTTCTGGGCATGGATTTTTAGATGGAGGTTGGTGGTACATACTGAAGAAGACAGTTTGGGGCAACTTTAATTATCATACAACCATCTGGTAATTATATCATTGTTTTCTCACTCAGTTTTCACTGTTTTTCGGCTACAATTGGCTGTGTTTGTTGCAAGGTAAGTTCTTCATTTAACTCAACTTTGGCAACTGGTTTCTCTGATGTAGCTTTGCAACCTGCATCAAGTAATATTGCTGTTTTCTGTGCAACTAGTGAACAGTGTTTTGTTTTTCTGGTGTGGATCTTTCTGCATTTCAGGTTCTCTTTGGTTTGTGGTCAATCTAGGCTACTTTCTTGACTTGCTAAGCAGTAAAGAAATGTGTTGGAAGGGGTATAGTAACAGTCTCTAGTTTGCTGTAGCAAATAAATCTCACCTGGTATTTCTCAAAGGGACACGGGTTTTTCTCTCCAGTTTTACTCCAACTCCCTTGGTCAAGGCCTATAGTTAGTACTATAGGACTTCCTACAATATAAAATGTGAAATGAAGCCACAAACTAGAATAATCCCTTTTCTTGATTCTTTTGCTAAGAGGGGTTAACTCTTTATCTTCTAAAATTTTATTGTCAGTTACTTTCTTGAAAATGTCTCAATTTGATGAGACTTGGTTCTAGTTAATACATGGGGAGTAAATAAGAAATACAAAAGAAAAAATAATAACAAAAGTAGTATAATATTACTACAATGACCTCATCAAGCTCAATGTCAGAATACACAGTTGGTTCTTCAAATTCAGGAAAGTTATGAAAAAGATCTAAAGGAAATTCTTAATTATTAATATGAGATTAATCAAGTTTTAAACCTTGATGATATTTATGATTCCTTAGATAAAAATAAGAAGTTGTGAGGATGGAAATTTGAGCAGAAAAATTTTATTAAGAAAGGAATAAAAAGGAAAAGACTTTATGAGGTGTGAAGGAGAAAAATATGATTTGGAAAAGAGCTGGGAGAGAAAAGATGTGAGGTAGAGTATATGGGTTAGGATGGAAGTAAGGCAATGCCCAGTTGATTGGGAGGATGTGGTTATTGGTGGGCTGAACTGAAGTTGAGAAAATTGTACAAAAGTAGGACATATCTGGCCATGTGTTTGTGACCCCAAGTATTAAATAAGCCATGTTTATGGTGTACTTGTGTGATTTTTTTCAAGTAATACATTCTAGGTATGTTTGGTATGTTTTGAGACCCCCTAATGTGTTTCCACATTTGTCATGGCAGATATTAGCCCAAAAATATTTTTTCCAATCATATTTTCTCATCCACCAGTGAAAAAATTGCAGGTACTTGCTAGAAAGTCCCCTTCTGAGCTTAAAAATTGTTGTAAGTTGGTTGAAAGATTTTCAGAAACTTTTCTTTGTCTTTGTGTGCAAAAGAGCACAACCAGGCTGAAACTAAGTTCATTAAGCTGATCAATAAGCACTAAAATGAGTGAGAAGTGAGAAGAATTTCTAGGAAGTCTTCCCCAAATTTCCCATGAAGAATGTTTCTATCCCCCTATGATACTGGAAGTCCTTATTTTCATCTGGTTCATTTTCCTTCATCCCTCACCTCCACATCCTGTTGTTGTTTCCGATACATCTTTCTAGAAATCTCAAAAGATCAGTCACTCTCTCTTCTTCTGCTTTGATTTTTGTGATGCTTTTTTTAAATTGATTTTTTCTGATTTTTCATTTGGTTATTTAAACAGTATAAATTTAACCCCAATCAATTGTGCATCATATCTCTATATCTTAACTCTTAATCTTTATCTCCTCATTCAATTTAATTTTTTCATCATCAAAATTGCTGACTCAGATTTTAATACTTTTCATCACAGTAGTTTTTTCCCTTTAATTTATCTCTGCATTACCTTTTTCATCTTAAATTTTAATCTTTCCAGCTGCTCAAAATTTCATTATTCCAGAAATAACTTAACATGTATCATGATCCACCTGAATCATTTTTCTGTCAATTTATGTCAACTAGGTCATTCTCTGATCACCTATCCTTTTAATAATTAAATTAGGGGATGCCAAAAATGTCAAATGTGGAAACACATTAAACTCATTTCTAGTCACAAAAAAAAGGAGTACCATCTATATTAGGCTATCATAAGAAGGAAACTCAACTTTGAAAATCAATATAAAAGAAAGTTTATAAGCTATTTTTTTGATTTAAAAAAATTATATTTTGTAATGGCTGATTTGCAAAGTTTGACACCCCCTATTAGGTAGATAATATAGATATTTTTTAAACTATTTAAGAAAACTTGTTTCTCTTTTTCAAACAATTTTTAGAATTTTTTTTTTTAAATTTAAGAATTAAGTTTGAGCTTATACACAATTTTTAAGAATTTTAGTTTTCATTTTTAACAAACAGAATTAAATTTTTTTCATGTTTTTTGTGATATTTTATTTTAAATTTAGCCCATCTTTGTTGCACAGCTCAACATTTATTTGATTTATAATCATTAATCACACATACAGGACTCATAAAATGCTTATCAGATGATAATATATGGCTTTAAATTCCTTTCCAGGTCTTAAAAGATAGTTTTAGATAAATATCTTCTACTTTATTGATGTTTCTATCACAAAGAAAATTTTATTTATTTTGAAACATTACTCACTACAAAAGGTGAGATTTTTTCATCCTTCTTGTTGTCTTTCAAATTTCTAGTTTATCATACCCCCTATTATAGCTAAATGACTCAATTAAAATATTTATGTTTCATTTTTAAAGGCATTTTACATTTTCAATAAAAATCTCAAGCTCAAGGATTCCATTAGTTTTCACCCCTCTCCATTGAAATTGCATATTTTCTCAGTGTTTCTGTCTATCTATGAGACCAGATAAACTTATTAGGGGGTATAAAAGTATTTTATTCCACCATTAAGTATCCACTTTTTAGTTTACCTGGATCCAACATTATTAATGTCAGAAGATTCCTATTCACTACCCTGGGAGCTAGTGGATAAGAAAATCAAAATAAGCCATTTATTTCATTCCAATACCTCAATTTTAATCTTTATTGGAAGAGCCAAAAAAAATATCTGATTAAACTCAAAATTTTATTTGTCCCAAAATAAATAACTCAACTATTTTCAAAAAAATGGAAGAGAATATTTAAGGTATTTCATTTTTCATCCACCATTAATTGAATAGGGGGTATCAAAGTTACAGATTCTTAATTATATAAAAGTTATTTCACCATGAAGAGAAATAAACACTAACTTTACATTAATTCTCAGTAAAAAGGTATTTTTGGGGCACATTATGGCATATTTAAATAATAATAATGGTTGATTTGGTGGAAAAGGAGGTATTTTGAAATGGAAGGTTTCTAGCTTAAATACACCCTAATGGAAGATAGAAGTACTTTTATAACCCCTATTTGATTCTTTCTCATCTTTCTTATCTTTATCTTGGTCCTATCACATTTCTCTAAATATCTCACCAGATAACACCATGCAATATGGGGGGCAGACTTGCCAGCAGGTCTGCAACCTTCAACCCTAATTCATATCTAATTGAGCACAAATTGAGGTAGTGATGAAAAAATCAACACCAAAGTTTTCAAACACTTTGAGAATACATTGAAGAATACTTGAGTATTGATGAAGAATCATCTGAACATTACTACAAAAAATCTTGATATCTGACTTACAGGAGTTTTCAAGAAATATTGAAATAAGGGTATCCCACAGCCTAAAAATGGCTGGAAAATGGATAAGATTTTAAAAAATAATGTTTTTTTTCTGGATTTATGGATAAAAAGTAGAAATCTCATATGAGATGAAGTAAAATCTGTTTTAAATAAATATGCACATTTTTTTACCTATCAATAGGGGGTGTCAGTTCTGGCAAATCCGCACTTAAATTAAGTGCGGATTTCAAACCAAATCAGCACTTACAAATCAGCACTTAAATTTTGCAAAAAAGTCACTTATTTCAAAAAAGGGTGTCAGTTATGACCTCAAATCAGCACTTTTTTCCCGTTTTTTTTCACAACCACATTTTGGCCACAAAACATCCCTTCCTTTCTTACCCCATCCCTGTCACATGTGACACACTGACCTTCCTCGCTACCTACCCATCAATCCTCGGCACACACCCCTTCCTGACATTTTCAATATTTTGACCAGGCATGTTTACATTCTTTTTTACTTATTTCTTCTACTTTTTAATCTTTTTTCTTGTTATGTGCCAGTTTCATAATGCCTCCCAGACATTCCAAATCTCAAAAGGTAACTCAAAAATCTGCTTCGTCACAAAAGTCCCCTCGTAAAGCAAGCCCTACACCTGAAAAATCAAAGTCAGGTTCAGGTCAGCTTAAAAAGGATGATTATCTCATCATAATCAACTTCCTTAAAATAAAATAAAATTTTGAAGCATGTTTTGGATGTGAAAAGTCCACTCGTATTGGATGTCCACCTTCTTCAAAGGTTAATGGCTACTTATTGATGGCCAATGAAGTAAGGAAGAAAACAAGGGAGAGAATCGATATCAATCCTAAACAAATGAAGGAGAGATTTAAGAGTTACCAATCAAAATATAAAAAGGCTCATCATGCTGCAAATGAAACTGGATTTGGTATTGACGATGATGATTTGGAGATTGGAACTACTACTGTTTCCAAAAAGCTCAATGTCATGTGTCCTTTCTATGAGGAAATGGATAATCTTTTTGGCACCCGAGTTGATGTAAACCCTTGGTTTCTACACGATACTACTAAGCATATACCCTCTGGATCCAAACCTTCCTATAATCCTCCCAACACACCTTTACTTGAAGAAGATCAAGATATAAGTAAGTTTTGTTTACTATATATCTTAATCATTAACTCATTTATTTATTTATTTCAATTTAATTTTCTCAGCGAAATCAACTATTGCAAATAATGCCCTTGACTTTGAGAAGATGAAGTTTGATCATATGCTAAGGAAAGATCAGCAAGCCTTAGATTTGGAAGAAAAAAAATTTGAGGTAGAGCAGATGGAAAGAGTAAATGACCGTCAATTTCAAAGAGAAATGGCTACTTGTGAATTGGAAAAACAAGAGAGTTTTAAAAAAAAAGATTTCATTATGGAATGTGTTAAAAATGGCCAATCTTATGAGGACATTAAAAAATTACTTGACCTTTTCAATTGATAAATTGTTTTTCTAGTTAATTTAATTTTGGTAATATTTTCTTATATGCTGACTTATAAAAGGAAAAGAATATAGTACGTTATTTTTGACAAAAATTTGAATGTATAATAAAAATTTTCTATCTTTACTTGCTAGTCAATAAGTTTGCTTATCTAAATTTTTCTAAGTCATCAATTTCACATGTCAGATTTAAAAAATTGGCAATGCCCTCCCCTGCATTTTATTGAAACAAGGGGTGGGTACCACCAAATTTTTCTAAGTCATCAATTTCACATGTCAGATTTAAAACATTGGCAATACCCTCCCCTGCATTTTATTGAAACAAGGGGTGGGTACCACCAAATTTTTCTAAGTCATCAATTTCACATGTCAGATTTAAAAAATTGGCAATACCCTCCCCTGCATTTTATTGAAGTAAAGGGTGAAAGTCATCAAAATTTAATATAATTACATAAATTAATTAATATATAAATAAGATATGTCAAGTATACTACTTTTAAAGTAATGACAATTCCTTAAGCCAAAATGCAGATCAAGTCTAGAAACTAGGTTTGGGACTTTCCACAGGTATAGGCTAGAGGAACCCCATGAAACAAATTAATGTTATCATGATTACCATTTATACAACACAAGGTCGTGGGCCCATTACTTTAATTTCATAAATTGAAATATCATATTTATTTATTAAAAATTTATGGAAGAATATTAAATATTTGGTTATTTTTTTGTATATATTACTTGATTGAGTTACTAAGAGGGGCAATAATGCTCTAACAACATGCTCGCTGCATTAGAACTCAATCATGTAATAATACAAAAAATTTTAAAGAATTTTCTTTGATGGAAAAACAATAATTTTACATTTTCAGCTAATATTTTATGGAAGTGAACTCTGTTCTTCGCCCGAAGAACAGAGTTCATCCTCCTATTTTCACACTCTGTTTAAAAAGAATAAAATGACTTACCTGGAGAGATGAGTTGAGAAAAAAGAAATATAAGTGAATGGAAGTGAACTCTGCTCTTCGCCCGAAGAACAGAGTTCATCCTCCTATTTTCACACTCTGTTTAAAAAGAATAAAATGACTTACCTGGAGAGATGAGTTGAGAAAAAAGAAATATAAGTGAATGGAAGTGAACTCTGTTCTTCGCCCGAAGAACAGAGTTCATCCTCCTATTTTCACACTCTGTTTAAAAAGAATAAAATGACTTACCTGGAGAGATGAGTTGAGAAAAAAGAAATATAAGTGAAATTGATTGAGTGATGTAGGAAGAGAGGAGAAAACGGATATGAGTGAAGAAAAAAAAGAGAGTGACTGAAAAAATATGCGTTTGCTGAAAATATGCGATTTCATTTTTGTTGGCCAGGTGAGAAGTTGAGATTCCAAGGAGTTGATGGCAGTGATACATCGTTTGGTATAAGTGTTAACTGAACCATACCCTAAATCAAAGACATTTTCTAAACGTTTCAAAGCGGCTCCATTACCATTTGAACCCAAACGACATAGTGTGATGGCCAATTGAATTGAAGGATGTCGTTGTTCTTTTTGAGAATTATTGTGAAATATGGGATGATCCTGAATAAGCTCAAGCAATTTAAGGAAACATTCCTGAGAAGTCCTGAACAGCTGTCTAAAACTGGGTGTAGATAGGTTAAGAAGTGTTTGGATGGTGTACTTGGGGGTATGAAGTACTTGAGGCTTTCTGGGAAGAAGGTAACGTTTCGTGGCCATTTTTGATAAAAAGACAAAATCTTCTTCTAGATCAGAATCAGAATCGCAATCAGAGTCCAAGAGCAGTTCAAGAGCCATGAAAGTCATTGCTTTATGTAATTTATCACGATTTGAAAGTGAGGAAGGCATAACTCTTATATGATATGATATGAAGATGTAAGTGATGTACGATGTTTTGAGTTATGAAGTGTTATTCTGCGGAGTGCTGCGTATGAATGGGATGATGCTGACAAATCAGTGAAATGGGACTTGATGGTGAAATCAGCACTTTTGGTTGAGAAAGTGCGGATTTGAGTGAAATAAGTGACTTATTTCATTTTGAAATCCACCAGTATTGGGGCTAGTGTGTTTTGGAAATCCGCACTTATTTAAGTGCGGATTTGGTCAAATTTAAGTGCGGATTTGTAAGTGCGGATTTGCCAGAACTGACACCCCCTAATATGTATTTTGTCACTGGTCTTCCTATTGCAGGTAAAGAAAATTATAATTCTTGTTGGGTAATAGTGGATAGATTTACTAAAATGTGCAAATTTGTTCCCACCCATAAGGATGTCTCCACCAAAGACTTGGCTTTCTTATGGTGGTGTAATATGTTCAATATAGTTGGATTACCTAGAGCCATTATATCTGACAGAGATCCAAAATTTACATCTGAATTCTGGATGTCTCTAATGGATATATGTGGTTGTGAATTAAAATTATCTACTGCTCACCATCCCCAAACTGATGGTCTAGCTGAAAGAATGATTCAAACTCTAGAGGATATGATTAGAAGGTATTGTGCCTTTGGATTGGAATATAAAGAAAATGACAGATTTACTCATGACTGGGTCACCTTATTGCCTGGTCTTGAATTTTCTTATAATAGCACTGTTCACTCTGTTACTCAAAAGAAACCTTTTGAGCTTTGGCTAGGTTATGTCCCTGATACTCCTGCTCAAATACTCAATAGTAAATTGGCTAAATTGCAATTACACCCTGGTGTAAAATCTTTTGTTCAAATGCAACAACTGTGCAGAAAACATGCTCAAAATTGTATTGATAAAGCATTTAAATATAAGAATAAAAGATGGGATAAATCCCATAAGGAACACACATTTAAAGAGGGTGATGAAGTGTTGATATCTACTGTCCACTTCAGTTTACAGGGAAACAACAAATTAAAAGATCCTTTTGTGGGCCCTTTTGTTGTAAAAAGAATGATTGGAGATAATGCAGTTGAAGTTGTGTTATATTCTCCATATGATAGAAAACATCCTGTTTTCCCCATTTCCCTGCTAAAACCTTATACTTCCAACAGTGATTTATTCCCCAAAAGAAGAGGTAGACCTAAGAAGAATCCTCATGAAATCACTGAAACTGCAGAAATTGATAAAATTCTCAATGATAGAATTATCACTTCTGAAAGAGGTACTGAGTATTTATTGAGATTTAAAAATAAGTCATCTGAATATGATGCATGGATACCTGGTAAAGAAATTTCAAACCTTCCTACTCTATTAAAAAAGTATAAAAAGAAAAAATCATAGCATTTTTTTTATTGTTTTTTTTTGGAGTGAGGGAGTGTCAGCCAGGCTGTCCCAGGAGCCAAGTAATAAACATAAAATTTTATTGGAGTAAATAAATGACATAATAATTGCAGATTATGTATATATATTAAATTTATATTACATAATAAATTATATTAAAATATTAATTTATAATTAAAATAAATTTTATACTAATTTTTTTATCATGTAAATTAAGTATACATTAAAATAATTATTATATTCCATATAAATAGGTGTTATGTGTATTTAATGAATAATTAATTAATTACATGTTGATAATATAATTATATCTTATTAAATTATCTTATATTGTAATTATATTTAAGGGTCCAAAAAACAGCGGCCATAATTATGGATAATAGTATATGAAAAATTATATTTTAATAATTAAATTTAATTAAAGTAATTACATTATAAGATAAACACTTGAATATAATTATCTTATAAGTTTTTAATTAATTAATTTATAATTATTAAATAAACAATGCGCCCTTTGTTATGGAATATAATTAAATGCTTTTAAATTATCTTATAATAAAATTAAAATAATATTTACTTTATTTATATAAATAAAATATTAATATAAATTTATTATGTAATATAATATTAATGTTAAATGCATACTCTGCAATTATTATGTATTTATTTAATTTTAATGAATTGTATGTTTATTTACTGGGCTCCTGGGACAGCCTGGCTGACACTCCCTCACTCTAAAAAAACAAAAAAACAAAAAAAAATGCTATGATTTTTTCTTTTTATACTTTTTTAATAGAGTAGGAAGGTTTGAAATTTCTTTACCAGGTATCCATGCATTATATTCAGATGACTTATTTTTAAATATCAATAAATATTCAGTACCTCTTTCAGAAGTGATAATTCTATCATTGAGAATTTTATCAATTTCTGCAGTTTCTGTGACTTCCTGAGGGTTTTTCTTAGGTCTACCCCTTCTTTTTGGAAGTAAGTCACTGTTGGAAGTATAAGGTTTTAGCAGGGAAACGGGGAAAACAGGATGTTTTCTATCATATGGAGAATATAACACAACTTCAACTGCATTATCTCCAATCATTCTTTTTACAACAAAAGGGCCCACAAAAGGATCTTTTAATTTGTTGTTTCCCTGTAAACTGAAGTGGACAGTAGATATCAACACTTCATCACCCTCTTTAAATGTGTGTTCCTTATGGGATTTATCCCATCTTTTCTTCTTATATTTAAATGCTTTATCAATACAAGTTTGAGCATGTTTTCTGCACAGTTGTTGCATTTGAACAAAAGATTTTACACCAGGGTTTAATTCCAATTTAGGCAATTTACTCTTGAGTATTTGAGCAGGAGTATGAGGGACATAACCTAGCCAAAGCTCAAAAGGTTTCTTTTGAGTAACAGAGTGAACAGTGGTATTATAAGCAAATTCAAGACCAGGCAATAAGGTGACCCAGTCATGAGTAAATCTGTCATTTTCTTTATATTCCAATCCAAAGGCACAATAACTTTTAATCATATCCTCTAGAGTTTGAATCATTCTTTCAGCTAGACCATCAGTTTGGGGATGGTGAGCAGTAGATAATTTTAATTCACAACCACATATATCCATTAGAGACATCCAGAATTCAGATGTAAATTTTGGATCTCTGTCAGATATAATGGCTCTAGGGAATCCAACTATATTAGGGGGTGTCAGTTCTGGTAAATCCGCACTTACAAATCCGCACTTAAATTTGACCAAATCCGCAGTTAAATAAGTGTGGATTTCCAAAAAACACTAGCCCCAATACTGGTGGATTTCAAAATGAAATAAGTCACTTATTTCACTCAAATCAGCACTTTCTCAACCAAAAGTGCTGATTTCACCATCAAGTCCCATTTCACTGATTTGTAAGCATCATCCCATTCATATGCAGCACTCCACAGCATAACACTTCATAACTCAAAACATCGTACATCACTTACATCTTCATATCATATCATATAAGAGTTATGCCTTCCTCACTTTCAAATTATGATAAATTAAATAAAGCAATGATTTTCATGGCTCGTGAAATGCTCTTGGACTCTGATTCTGATTCTGATTCTGATCTAGAAGAAGATTTTGTCATTTTATCAAAAATGGCCATGAAACGTTACCTTCTTCCCAGAAAGCCTCAAGTACTTCATACCCCCAAGTACACCATCCAAACACTTCTTAACCTATCTACACCCAGTTTTAGACAGCTGTTCAGGACTTCTCAGGAATTTTTCCTTAAATTGCTTGAGCTTATTCAGGATCATCCCATATTTCACAATAATTCTTAAAAAGAACAATGACATCTATCAATTCAATTGGCCATCACACTATGTCGTTTGGATTCAAATGGTAATGGAGCCGCTTTGAAACGTTTAGAAAATGTCTTTGATTTAGGGTATGATTCAGTTAACACTTATACCAAACAATGTATCACTGCCATCAACTCCTTGGAATCTCAAATTCTCACCTTGCCAACAAAAGAAGAGCCACTTGAATCATTGCAGGTTATGCAAGCAGAGGGCTTCCCAGGATGTATTGGTTTTGTTGATGGTACTAATATTCCTTTGAGCCAGAAACCTGCTCAAGGTTGAAACAATTACTTTCACATTCTTGTCAAAAATTTTCAACAAAATATTTACAAGTCAAAAAAATTCTATATCTGTTTTAAAAAATTGGCAATACTCTCCCCTGCATTTTATTGAAGCAAGGGGTGGATATCACCAAAATTTTTCTAAGTCATCAATTTCACATGTCAGATTTGAAAATTTGGCAATACCCCCCCTGCATTTTATTGAAGTAAGTGGTGGAAGTCATCTAAATTTAATATAATTACATAAATTATTAAATAAATATCTAATATATATCAATTTCCCTAGTTTAAAGTAATGACAATCCCTCAAGCCAAAATGCAGAACAAATCAAGAAACAAAAGTTTGGGACTTTCCACAGGTATAGGCTAGAGGAACCCCATGAAAAAAATAAATGTTATCATGATTGCCTTTTATACAACACAAGGTCGTGGGCCCATTACTTTAGTTGAGGAAATTGATACATAAAAAATATTTATTAAAAATTTATGAAAAAATATAAAATTTTTGACGACAACTCTAATACCCATACTTTTTGGATCTAGATAAAGTTTTTTTAAATCAATTAACTTTACCTTCTTTCATTACCTTATTGATTCTTTGAATCAACTTATGACTGATTTGAAATGAGCAACCAAAATGTGTTAAATCTTGACAGGATTCCAAACCAGGACGAGCTTTGGTTGTTTGATGATTATCCTTAGAAGAATTCCAAATAGTTTCGATGATACCATTTCCCAAACCAAAATCAATGATGCACCGGTGGTCTGGAAAATATATACCATGTCCTTTGATTTTAGCTGGAGATGGTATATGTTGGTCAGTTATTGGATTGATATATGAGAATATACCAAAAGTAAGAAAATTGGCATTATTCCTATCGATATGAATCCTATTGTGGAATCCAGAATGAGTGATAATAACATTAGAAAATAAAAGATATTCGTGGCTGATATCTTCCCATTCAGAGTCACACCAATTCGGTATTCCAACTTTGGTTGCAAGTTCATGATTTTTTTCAAATGCTTTATTACAGTGCTTTTTGAGTCGAAGAGCAAGAAAAGAGTTAAAGGAATGTAGAGTGTCCCATAAGCAAAAATCTTCATCTTTTTGAGCTTTAGTGATATTTGTGAGCAATGAATATATGCCTATATAATTGAAATGCCTAGATAATAATCATATAAGAGTTTCAGAATCCTTATCCTCTAAATATGCAATATAAAAATGTGAAATAAGACAAGTGAAATTTGGAAAAAAGGCTCAACTTCAAAGGTCAAAATCTCAGCAACCACTGAACCCAATTCAAACCTGTTTGTGGGAAATGAAAGATACGCTTTAGTAGAATCTTCAGTTAAAGGACATGTGATTTAAATAAACCTAACCCTAATTTGTTACATAAAAAAATGAAATAAAAATTTAAATTGGGAAAAAAAAGGCTCAACTTTAACGGTCAATATCTCAGCAACCACTGAATCAAATTCAAATCTGTTTGTAGGAAATGAAAGGTAGCCTTCAGGAAAATCTTCAGTAAAAAGAACATTAGATTTGAATAAACCTAACCCTAATTCCGAGTCTGATTTTCAAAATTTTACAAAAACTTGAAAAGTGGTAATGAAGATGAGATCAAAAGGAGTTTTATAAGTTCACTGTTATCCAGATAAGAGTCATACATATATTTAAGTATGAAGTTTTCATAAAAGGAATGAGATATCATATAGGCATGAAAAAAAGGAGATGAAACTTACCTTGATTGAAAAGTAGGAAAAATAGAGTGAGAAAGATTGATGTTGGAATTGTGGGGAAATTGAATATGGAGTAAGTGAAAAGCATAAAGAATGTGCAATGTATGTGTTTCAATGAAATGGAGCCAAAAAAAGGGAAATAAGGGAAAGGGGGGATAATGACCATGCCAAGGAGGGATGAAGAGTAGGGTGATGGAGCTAAAAAAGAAAGTAAAGAGGGAGAGAAAAAAAAGGTTAATTATACCATTGAAATCCAAAATAACCACTTACAAAAATAATTTAGATAAAAAAAATAAAATAAACAGAAAAAAACAAAAAAAATTATAATTAGTAATCAAAAAATCAAAAAAAAAGAATAAAGTGACTTACCTGGAGAGATGAGATGACAAAATGAATGAAACCAAATTGTTTGAGGGATGTTGGAGGAGAATAGGAAAAGGATATGAGGGATGAATGAAAAAAAAATCACTGACAAAATATGTGATTTCAGAAAATATGCGATTTCATGTTGAGCTGGTGAAAGAAAACCAATGAGCCATCCAAAAAAAAGATTTTCACCGTAAATTCCAAAAAAAAATGAATATGCAACAAACCAAAATACCAATCCAAGTGAATAAAGTACACAAAGAGGACATTTGGAGAGTACAAAATGGTATGGGAAAGAAAGAGATGATGTGGCCAACATGTGGTTTTGAAAAAAAAATCACAAAAAAAGTGCTGATTTGAGGTCAGAACTGACACTCATTTTTGAAATAAGTGACTTTTTTGCAAAATTTAAGTGCTGATTTGTAAGTGCTGATTTGGTTTGAAATCCGCACTTAAGTTAAGTGCGGATTTGCCAGAACTGACACCCCCTATTGAACATATTACACCACCATAAGAAAGCCAAGTCTTTAGTGGAGACATCCTTAAGGGTGGGAACAAATTTGCACATTTTAGTAAATCTATCCACTATTACCCAACAAGAATTATAATTTTCTTTACCTGAAATAGGAAGACCAGTAACAAAATCCATATTAATGATTTTCCAGGGAGCATCAGGTGCTTCAATATGCTGTAATAACCCTGCTCTTTTACCAGTCATTCTTTTAGATTTCTGGCATGAATCACAAGATTCAACATATAATTTTGCATCTTCAGACATATTAGCCCACCAAGCAGTGTTTTTGAGTCTAATCAATGTCTTCTCAAGATCAAAATGACCAGCTAATATGTCATCATGACAAAGTTTGAGGATAATTTCTTTCATAGAAGGAGAAATTACAATTACATTAGTAAGTTTTCTTCTATAATAAATATATCCATCTTCAATAGAAAACTTTCCCTTAATTAAAGCATTCTGATATTTAGCAGGAAGAGTTTTAATCAATGCCTGAATAGAAGCATTTTTAGGATCATTTAAGATAGTAACTAATTTATTTAAATCAGAATCCTTATCATATGAATCCAGAATTAATTGTAATAACTCTTCTTCCATATCAACTATAAATATACCATGGATATGAACAGTATCATCTTTAGGTACATAAGCAGGATTTGAGTCATTATTTTGCAGAGGCAATCTGGAGAGCATATCAACATTGGAGTGAACATTTCCAGCCCTATGGATAATTGTCATCCGTCCTCTGTATTCTTGAACAGCAAGTTGCCACCTGAACATATGTCTGTTAGGTGTTTTCAGGTTTAAGAGGGACTTCACAGCACTACAGTCAGTTACCAATTCAAACTTTTGGTCATCTAGATAGTAATGAAGTTTCTCAAGAGCCCAAACAACTGCTAAGCACTCTAATTGAGTGGCACCATATTTCAATTCACTATTTCTCAAGGTTCTTGAAATATAACAGATTACAACCTCTGAGGATTTATCATTTATAACTTTTTTCTGGTGAAGGGCAGCACCCAGACCAACAAAGCTAGCATCTGTGTATAGGACAAAAGGTTTGTTGTAGTCTGGAAGAGCCAATATAGGGGCTGTCATTAAGCAACTTTTTAATGTATCAAAAGCTTTTTGACAGTCATTATTCCAGAGAAAGGCAACATTTTTTCTGGTCAGTTTTGTAAGAGGCAAGGCTATGACCTGATAATTTTTAATATATTGTCTATAATAGCCACACATACCCAAAAAACTTTGGATTTCTCTTACAGAAGTTGGTGCTTTCACATTTTGAATGGCAGCAACTTTGTTTTGGTCTAAACAAATTTGTAAGCCTGACACAACATGGCCAAGGACTTTCAAGGATTGAAAACCAAATTTACACTTTTTTAAGGACAAGTTCATATTGATTTCATCCATTTTTTGGAAAACTCTATTTAAGTGAATCATATTTTCATCAAAAGTTTTAGAAAAAATTATAATGTCATTAATGTAAACCATGAGCCATCCTTCAATTATTTCTTGATGGAAAGTGTTATCCATTACCTTTTGAGAAACTGAAGGAGAATTTTTAGGGCCAAATGGCATCCTAACATACTTATATATTCCCATATGAGTAGCAATAAGCAAAAAGTTTTGAGAATTTTTCTCAACTGGAACTTGATGATATCCTTTATTACCATCCAGACAACTAATAAATTTTGCACCTTGCAAGGTAGCATGTATTGAATTAATTCTGGGTAAAGGATAAATATCATCAACAGTATAAGTGTTCAATGCTCTGTAATCACCACATAATCTAGCCTTATCTTTTTCATAAGAAATCAAGACTGGGGAGATGACACAATATTTGGGGGTGACATCCACTTTCTCAATGATATTCATTTTTAATAATGTGGCAATATTATCTTCAATATCCTTTCTTTTTGTTGGAGAAGCAGGATATGGTTTTTTCTTAAGACTAGGAGGGATATCAATCAAGTTACAGGATAATGTAATTTTAATTTCTTCCTGAACAGTTCCTAAGACATGAGAACCATGAGAAAAAGCCATAGGGAAAGAGGTAATTGAGGCAATAATTGAATCCTTTTGTTCACTAGTTAACTGATCACCAAAAGAAGCAGTATTTATTTCATTTAATAAATCATCCATTTCAATTGTTGTTCTGCCTTTACATTGGATTAGTGAGTTACAAGACTTTAACAGATGCCCAGAAGGTTTTCTAGAGGAGGAAATTTTGAATTTCCTTTTGCCATTCAATCCCAAGGTGAAGCAATTATTTGCTGGGTCCAATTTCACACCAAACATGGTTAAAATATCATTACCCATAATAAACCAATGGCTTAAATTATCATTTTTCATGACAACAAATTCACAAATAGCTCTGACAAAACCACCATTATATTTGAAGAATACAGAGGTTTTGTATTTGTCAATAGGAATTAAGTTAGATGTCAGCCTGTATGTATCCAGGACTGAGTAAAAAGTGCATATAAGTTATGTTAAACACATGAAATATACATGGGAACAATAAATAAGAGTACACAAATAGTATACATAAGTAAAATTATGATAATACACAAAAAATGCCATTATAACACCTTATATACACGCATATATCCACCTTTTATAGGTCTTATGTACTTAATACTAAGTTGGAATATGTTAGGGTAATCTTAAGAACCTTAAGTATAAGGCTACATAATTTTTAAGTACACTTAAAGCTGTTATATTCATTGTTTTACGCAAAAAACAAGAAATGTGCTTTACTTCACTTAAAAGTTGACTATATGTGCTATAAAATTGAGAATATCAAAAATGCGCTTTGACAGATCAATTGGGCTCATTGAGGACTATTGATTTGGCTATTTAAATGCATAAAAATAACACTTTTAAAATTTGGTGTTTTTTATGCCAGAAATGGCTTCTGTGTACTGGCCACATACTGCCTGCTTTTTTCCCGTGTGAATAGCTTCATTTTTAGCAAAGTTAGCTTTTTCACACTATAATTACCCCACATTCTACGCCCACTGTGGGGAAACACACTAAAATAGGCAACAGGTGCTTATTTAGTGTCCTAGCTTAATTAATAGTGCATTGACCTTGTTTATATGCACTAATTTCATTAATAACCTCTCTCTTGGCATCTTATTTCATAACCACGCTTAAATTCGCCTAATTTTAGTAAAGGATTTACCCGTGCAAGCGCCTGCCAAGAACTGCATGTAGTTACCCCACATCTCACGCTCTTTTTTAAGTTTTTAGGTGGTTTCTCAGTCAATTTTGGTTATTTTTGGATGGGAATTTCACGTAGTATAATGTCAGGATTAGCCCCTCCATTTCTACTGTATATCCCATTTATTATTAAGCTATAATTAACCTTAAAAAGTCTCCTTTAGTCTTTTATATCATTGTTTTTCACGCATATACTGTCAGCCTGTATATCTCCAGGACTGAGTAAAAAGTGATTATAAGTTATGTTAAACACATGAACTATACATGGGACTAATAAATAAGAGTACACAAATAGTATACATAAGTAAAATTATGATAATACACAAAAAATGCCATTATAACACCTTATATACACGCATATATCCACCTTTTATAGGTCTTATGTACTTAATATTAAGTTGGAATATGTTAGGGTAATCTTAAGAACCTTAAGTATAAGGCTACATAATTTTTAAGTACACTTAAAGCTGTTATATTCATTGTTTTATGCAAAAAACAAGAAATGCGCTTTATTTCACTTAAAAGTTGACTATATGCGCTATAAAATTGAGAATATCAAAATTGCGCTTTGACAGATCAATTGGGCGCATTTAGAACTATTGATTTGGCTATTTAAATGCATAAAAATAACACTTTTAAAATTTGGTGTTTTTTATGTCAGAAATGGCTTCTGTGTACTGGCCACATACTGCCTGCTTTTTTCCCGTGTGAATAGCTTCATTTTTAGCAAAGTTAGCTTTTTCACACTATAATTACCCCACATTCTACGCCCACTGTGGGGAAACACACTAAAATAGGCGACAGGCGCTTATTTAGTGTCCTAGCTTAATTAATAATGCATTGACCTTGTTTATATGCACTAATTTCATTAATAACCTCACTCTTGGCACTTTATTTCATCACCACGCTTAAATTCGCCTAATTTTAGTCAAGGATTTACCCGTGCAAGCGCCTGCCAAGAACTGCATGTAGTTACCCCACATCTCACGCTCTTTTTTAAGTTTTTAGGTGGTTTCTCAGTCAATTTTGGTTATTTTTGAATGGGAATTTCACGTAGTATAATGTCAGGATTAGCCCCATTATTTCTACAGTCAATCCCCCTTATTATTAAGCTATTATTAACCTTAAAAAGTCTCCTTTAGTCCTTAATATTATTGTTTTATACGCATATACTCTCTTTTTGTCTTTTTCTTTAATTTTGATGGATTTCCCTTATTATTTCAGGATTTTGGCGGTTATTACTCTTCTAATTATGTCATGGGTCACTGGGAATGTTGATGGGAATGTCTATTAGTTGGTTAGAGGCGTTATTAACTGTGTATTGGGTGGTACATCAAGGGAATCATTGGGGAACTCAGTGTGTATAAAAGGAGGAGGTTTTTGGGTTGTATTTCTTCATTCTTTATCATTACAATTTAACCAATATAACCAAACCAATTACAATACATATCAATTAGTACTTTTATAAGACTTTTGAATAGTATCTGAATTTATATAATCTATTTTTCTACCAACTATAAAGATTGTAAGCCATATATAAGAATAGTGAGAATTATATTACTGAGACCTTTATATTTGATTATATTTTACAACTTAGTGGATTAGAACTACAGTATTCATATAGGACCATTAAAATCTTCTAGACAACTGACTATTCAAGCTAGTTCACGTCCTTGTACTTGACCTTAGCCTGACATATACTCTCTTTTTGTCTTTTCTTTAATTTTGATGGATCTCCCTTATTAATAATAGGATTTTAGTGGTTGTTGCTTGTCTAATTATGTTATGGGTCACTAGGGGTGTTGATGGAAAGGTCTAGTAGTTGTCTGAGGCGTCATTAACATTGTATTGGATGGTACATCAAGGGATTTATTGGTGAAATTAGTGTATATAAAAGGAGGAGGTTTTGGGTCTTGTTTTCTGCATTCTTTATCACTTCAATTTATCCAATAAAACCAAACAAATTACAATACAAATCAATTAGTACTTTTATAAGACTTTTTAATAGTATCTTAAATTATTGAATCTATTTTTCTACCAACTAAAAAGATTGTAAGCCACATATAAGAATAGTGAGAGTTATATTACTAAAACCTTTATTCTGAATTATATTTTACTATTTATTGGATTTATACTACAGTATTCATATAGGACCATTTAAATCTTCTAGACAAAGAATTTTCAAGCTAGTTCACGTCCATTTAGTTGATCTTAGCCTGACAGTAGAACCATACCCTCTCCATTTTTCAGAAGTTATAGGTAATAATTTACTCAAATAATCCTTATCTACTGAAGCTAAAGCCTTTTCAGAGACTACACTTCCTCCAGCACCAGAGTCAAGAACTACATCAACATTTTTACCATTAAGGATAACAGGTGCTTTCAAGGGGGATATGGCTATAGAATTGTTAGTAATATCTTTAATTATTTCAGCATTTTCCACTGAAGATAAATCCAATACACATTCTTCAGATATATTATCTAAATAATAGACATCCTGTTCTAACATTAAAACATCTTAAACAGAGTCATTGCCATAGGAGATATTACTTTCAAAATCAGTAGAAGAATTATTGACATCAATTTCAGCTTCATCAGTGTCTTCATTTTGTTCAACAAGATAAATTTTCTTGTCACAAACATGACCCTTTTGCCATGGTTTGTTACATTTATAATAAGTATTTTTTGCATATTTTTTAGGTGCAACTGGGGCAGAGGGTTTACCAGATTTTTCTGGGAGCTTTGTAGAAGGTTTATTCTGATCATTACAAGATTTACCAAGGTAATTCTTTGGTTCATATCTATGGTTGAGTAGTACCTCATTACAGATATTAATGAAAGAAGAATTTTCCCTTACATGCTCAGTTCTAGCCACAATCAAATCTCTAAGAGAATTTGGTAATTCATACAAGATTTTATCTCTCCAAATATCATAATCCATCTTTGGATCAATTGCTCTTAGGATTTTTGTTACTTTCATAAGAAAAACAATGGGCTTTTCAACAGAGGAGGATACATATCTAGTATTCTCATACAGTCTTTGCTGAGCTAACCTGAATTTCGAACCACCAAACTGATTCTCAATCAAGGATTTCCAATCATTCCATGTATAATGATTGTTATCTAAAAGGACAGATTCATACCACATCAAGGCTACATTGGAAAATAAAGAAATTAGCTTAGAAACAATTTCCTCATCAGGTAGTTTATAAGAACTCTTTAAATTATCAATTCTTTGGATAAAGTGTTGCCAATCAGAAGAAGAATCACCATCAAAGGTAGGATATTGGTCCAACTTAGGCCAGTTTTTCTGACTACTGGGATGGTTCATTTTTTGGTTTGAATTATTCATCATTAATAATTCTTGAAGTTTAGTCAGGTGTTAATAAATTTCATTATTTACAGAAACAGCTGGTGCATGACCATCACAAGATTTTTTGCTAGTAGCAAAAGATTTTACAGACTCATTGTCAGTTTGTTTAATGGTTGAAATATGAGGAATAAAGGAGGAACTCTACTCAGGTTCTTTTTCTTTATTTTTATGCAGCTTATGGACAGCATTCTCATTCATACCATTATTGATGGTTAAGGTTGAGAATTTTTCCTGCAGGTCAGACACATAGTTTCTTATCCTTGGAATCTCACACATCTGGTCATTTACTTTTGCAAGAGATATAACATTTCTGTCCTCAGAAACTGTGTGTTTGGCACTTAGTGCATGGAAATCATTCTTTAGCTTTTTAAACTCATTTTGTAGAGATTTTATTTCACTTTTTAATGAATAATTTTCTTCAATAAGGGGTTTCAATTCACTCAAGGCCTTATGTAGATTGATATTTTTATCTGAGATAGCTCTATGGTCACTCCTTATTTGTTTTTGTTGGCTAAGAACAATATTCAAGGTTTCTTTGATTTTAAAATAAGCTGTATCCTGTACAGAAGAACTTAATTTACATTGCAAGTGCAAATTATTTAATCTATCATTCTCATGGATTAACACATCTCTCAAATGTTTGTCTTTCACAACATTAAAATCAAGGGTATCTTTTAATATTTCTTCAGAAGTTTTCTCAATTAAGGTATAGACTTCAGGGGAAACAGAATCATTCTTAATTGCAAGAGAAGGATTAATTAAAGAAGTAGAAGTTAAATGTAAAGGTTCATCAAATGACAATTTGCTAATTACATTAATAGGGCTACTAGTTACAGGAAGCTGTCTTTTAACAGGTTTAACTGTTCTTTCACCATTCTCAATAATATTACCTGCAGAAGAAGTCTTATTAGAAAACATTCCCAAGTGACTATCAACCAAATTACTTACCTTGGCAGAGGAGGAAACTTCCCCTGAGACTGAGTTTGGGATTGGGCTTGGGCCTTCTTTCTCCTGCCTTGTTGGTAAGGATGAAGAGGAGGATGGAAATTGGGTGTTCTGGATGGGCCAGGCTGATGATGAGGAAGATGTTGCACATTCTGCTGGTAGTGACTCATTAGATAATCCCATTTCCATTGCTCTACTTCCATAGTATTTTGATTTTGGATGGAGGAGCTGGGGGGCTGTGAAGGTTGAGCCTGAAAATGAGGCTGATTGGGAGGCAACTGAGGAGGGGCCTGGGCCTGATTTTGGTTCCTGAGTTCTTGAACTTGATCCCACAAGCTGTCTACTTTTGCCTTGTATATCATTTTTTCTGTCTTCAGTTCTTTGATGTGACTGGACAGATTGCTGATTTGCTG
>JASXTE010000311.1:0-59497 GCA_030280995.1 Hemileia vastatrix | reverse complement strand
GTATCATTGTCAGATCCGATCCGAACGGGCGAAGCTTACGTGTCTTTAAGTCTAGCAAACGATGTTATATGAATAAAAAGCCTATAGACCCGATAGTATGTAAAACCTCCTAATCCTTATATAATACAGTATGACATAAAAACTCACGCCATAGCTATGTAGGGCTGTGTCAGGCAGTGTTCAATAGCTGTTAGGTATAAAACCTACTGCAGCAGTATAAGCTGTTAATTTTCATGGTTTACACATAGCTAACGGCCCATAGTTAACTGTATGTTTCAGAGTATGTGAACATTTAAAGGGATATAAGGTGGGGTGGGGGGGGGGGGGGGGTGGGCAGTAGGTGAATAAAAGTTTCGTAAAGTAAATAGGACGTTTACGTCTCGAATGTGGAAGCTAATGTTCGAGAGTGAGTTAACCCTACAAACCACAGTACAACCGAGGGGGGGGGGTGTAGAGTCTAACGACTAGAAGAGAATACGACAAACCATACCCTACCATATATCCAGTGTGTGTTGAATCCGCCGACCTCTCTCAAAATAGAAAAAAACCCATCGAGATCAGATCGAGGGGTTTTTAAACCTCACCCTTATATGTTCATACGTCATGAGTGGGTGATGTATACTTAGGCTAATACTCTTCTCGTAACTTACTATCTACGGATAGAGTAATGATCCTTGCCCTCCATATCAATATAAAATATATTCAATTCCTTCTATAATCCTATTGTTCTATATTATATCACATTCTCTATATAATATATATAAGTCAAATTAACCTCCTCCTATTATATAATAATATAATCTCTCGAGGATCTACATCTACATTTTCACGGGGTCAAGGTGTTGTGTTATAAATGGTGTAATGGGGGGTTGTGTGTGCTTTTTAGCTAAAGCTACAAGCTATAGCTAAAACTAAATATAAAAAATTGGAGCTGCATAAACTTAACCTAAAGTTTATGTTTAACTTAACCTAAAGTTAAGAATATAAGATGTTGAAAATATATATACATATAATAATATAATACATAATGTATGTAAAAAAGGGGGGGAAGTTAATAACTAAAGATAGAATAGGCTCACATTTGATAAGATAGAATAGGATCACATATGATAATATATAGTATGATATGAGAGGATCTAAGATCCTATAACCCGGGTCCCACGCATATGACGTGTGGGATGGGGGGGGGAGGGGTGATGGTGTTCCAGGGAAGATGAGATATAACGGGATGGGGTTGGTTAGGGTTGTCAATGGAGGGCCGGGTTAAACTCAACTTCAACTCCTGATATTTTTTTTTTATATAAAATAAGCTAATGAAGTTGTAGCTCAGTGGTAGAGCAAGTAGCTGTTAACTACTTTGTCAAGAGTTCGAACCTCTTCAATTTCTAATACATATTATTTTGGTTCGCTCATAAAAATTTATTTCATAGCCTAGTCAGTGATTTACTAAAACACTTTTATATAGAAATAAACAGACAATACAACCTAGATATATATAAACAGTTTATAAAGTAATGTGAATGACCCGCCTATACTATCCTATCCTATACTATCCTATACTATCCTATCCTATCCTATCCGCGGATAAAAAAATGGGCTATGTTGGTATGTAGGTATTCATGAAGGGATCCGGGATCCGTCAGGTCATATAAGTTAAGATATGATAAACCCGATTCTATCCAATAGCCAAACCTCATATTATAATAATATATAATAGCCTTTGTAAATTAGAGTTAAGTAAAGTGGACGAATAAATTGATGGGGTAAATAAGCCGAAGTACGCAGCCGTATTAAAGCACGCAGGCGCAAATACGTAGCGAAAAGAGGGGGGGGGGCAATGTATTTGCGAATAAAACGCTGCGAAGGCCATAAGATATGATGTCCATGTCGAATGGAGGGCGATGGCGAGATGATAAGATAGCAATATAAGAAGGTTAGGTAGCCCTAAATATAATATTTTAGGACGATGATAATTGATTAGATAAAACTTTTATATGCATGCATAATCCTCCTTGACTCTCTTTATCATCATCACGCACACCTTGACACGTGCAGAGAGTACGAGTTTTCTGTGTTGATACATAACCACACACACATATATGTATGTGTGGGTAGGATATTTTATATAATGGATGGATCCTTTACTGCAACGCAGCATAGTCCCATCATACCCTCTCTTATATTTTATCCCATCCCTCATAAAAGCCCATTTAAGGGCTATAAATAGGGGGGGGATTGGCTATAGAGATGATTAGCCCTTAAAGGGTGGGGGGTCAGCATTAATGATAAAGCTAACTTATATTTAATATATATATCCGTGACCCTTTTCCCGTTATTATAAAATAAAAGCAAATAAAATAAAAGCAAAAAAAATAAAAGAAGAGAAACTAAATGGACAAGCAGGTGGGCATGGAGTAGGGATAAGAATAAAAAAAAGAGGCTGAGGCCGCTATTTTTTTTAATTTTTTAGATGCGTCATGCAGATGCGTAGTGCGATCCTGAAGTGTATGGATAATTCGGAGGGATTATATTTCGAGATCTAAAATGTAGATATGTGTATCCCACTTAACTTAACTATATTTTTGTCTAATTTATTCTATAAATAGGCCAAGTTTTAGTTTGAGAGGGGGGGGATATAAAGGGTAAATAGAACTACTGAATACAAAAATACTTATAAGTATAAGATAAGTGTGGCAGGGAAGGAAATAAAATAATATTTTTTTTTCGTATTTTTATAAAAAAACTAATACTAATAATAATACTAAGGGGGTAAATTAGTATAATAATACATATTAGCATATGTATTGATATATATTTATTATAATATGTCATACGTAGAGGCTTATACTCATACGTCATACGTATGGACTAACATAAAAAAACTTCCTCACCTCATACACATATATTAAACAGATAGCGTGTGATGAATGTGTGTTGTTCATCTCAATCTCAATCTCTATTCAATCCATTGAGTGTTTATTAATTTTTTTTAGTTTAGTTGATGTTAAGTAAAGTTTTATTTATTTAATACCTAATAATATGGATCAGCGTACACCCACTTTACTTTATTTTTATAAACTTTACTTAACTTGACATTATGTCCACCTTAACCTTACTAAAATAAAAATAGGCTAAATAAAAGTTAACTTGACTTTTTGTCAAGTTGGCCTATACGTAGGCTTAGACGTATACTAAGACGTTTGCTAAGACGTAACGTAAAATAAACCTGTTTTTTTTATAAAAATGATTTATTAAAATAATAATGCAGGCAGGAATGTAAAATTTAGTAAATTATATTGATATATATAATACATATCTTGGACAGAATGGGCAAAATATGAGGTATTGTATAATCCAATGGTAAAGGGGGGGGGGGGCAGATGTAGATGTGTGTAAAGGATAGGAAGATGAATGCTAGTATTTTCGTAGTTTGGGAATAAACTAAACCCGGGGGGGAGGGGTTGATGATGTGATAGATGTGGGATAAAATTAAAGGGGGGTAAGCAATATGTTCAGTATCTCGAATTCGTAAGGTCAGATAAAAGGAATTAATAAAATGAATGGAGCTCTAAATATCATCTCTTTTTTTTCAATAATGAGTAGTCTAATAGTAATAACTTCAACATCACCCGTAACGTCAGTAGTATATCTAATTACAGTATTTATACTAGTTGCAGCGTATATAGTTCTTCAAAATATAGTATATATATCGCTAGTACTAATAATTGTATATGTAGGGGCTATCATAGTTCTAATACTATTTGTAATTATGATAATGAATCTTCAAGATCTACGTACGACTCAAAATATACCTTGATCTCTTCAAGGGATTGTATCACTAATGTTCATAGTCCTTTTCATAAATATGGATATTGTACATTTCAATTCAGATTTTATATCCATGTTTCAATATATAACGAATAATATATCCACTAAGACTATACTAGGCAGTAACAGTTCTAATTTTATTGTCGATAATACTACTTATATGGTATTTAATCCGAGCGATATGACCATATTTGATCTAAGTCAGATTCAATCTCTAGGACTAACTCTCTACACACATTCATTTCTATTTATTATTATAGCTTCTTTTGTATTTATACTTGCTATAATTGGACCTCTTGTAATTACGAGTAAAACCCGCTAAAAACAGTAAATATAAGTGGAAAGAAAGATCAACAGCCCAATATATATGTAATATATAGACGATAGAGGGTATAAGTACGTCGCGAGTGTATAGCATCCCCTTTCCCTGCCTCAATATCTCATTATATCATAAGCTTATATAAGCTTATGGGGGGGGGGTATATAGGGTAACTAGCTAAGATTATAAATATATGCTAATATAGCCTTAGTATAATAGAGGTAAGTATAATAGAAGAAGTATTAGATTAGATAAGCTAATGTAATATAAGCTATGCTATATAAGCCAGGCAATATGATGGAGATGGAATAAAAAGAGAATCAGATCCTCACACAAGCCTTTATGTGTGTAAAAGTGAGAGTTAAAACCAATAGAATGGGTTTTATGTTAAAAATAAAGTTTAGTTAAGTGGACGTGGACGTTAAATATCGAGTGTAAAGTAAAGTAGTATTGTAAAGTGCTTTCCTCTATCTATGTCATAGAGAGCCTTCTAAAAAGAAGAACTACGGCGTCATGTGATGAAAAGGTTGAAAGGAGCCGCTACTAATATAAATAAATAAATGTCGGTGAAAGGGGATGCTATGTTTAGACCTAGACCTAAACCTAGACATAGACCTATAGTACGATAAGATTAGGTCAAATGGAAGAATGGATGAGACCGATGGAGTGGGACTCTCTCTCACACACATATATATGTGAATGTCTCACATCATGTCTTTTTAGCTTAATGGTAGAGCCATGTTCTTCTAAAACATTGGATCAAGTTCGAATCTTGAAAAAGATGATAGCGTCGTTTGTTTACTTCAAAATAGTGTAACTTCCTTCTTTAAAAGGGGGGGGTATACACTAACCTTAAAAAGGCCTTTATATTTATTCTGTCTCCAGCCTGTCTGCACAGGCGCGCGCATCCTATTTTTATAGGATACCCTCCCCTACCCCCCTATTTAAGTTTCAGCAATATTATATTGCCTAAACAGCCTATAGTATAAAATAATAGCAATTAAATATAAAATATTATATAATAGCCGTAAAATATAAGAAGATTATAGCCATAAAATAGAATAGCAAGGAAATAAAATATGTTTGTTCTATATTCATGGCATGAATATAGAATAGCCATATAATAACAATAGCCATATAATGGCATGAATATCTAACATAGCATGGGTAAAAAATGACAGGCAATGCTAAGCTAGAGTATAGCATTACCCCTCCTTATCCCATATCTATGCAGAAAGAATAAGATGTAGTGAAGGATTAAGATAAAGAATATACCTCATTGCAAAAATAGAGGATAATAAAAACCTTACTAATTTACATTACGGTCTCCCTGTAATAATACAACCTTCTACAGCTAGCTATTTATAAAAAATATCTCCCTCTCCCTCCTCCTTATATAAAATATAACCTAGCCAAACAGATATATGTGTTGTGGTGAAGGATATAATGACAGGAATATAATATATACTATACTACCTAGGTGATCCACATGGATCATCGTGTTTTTTTTATCTTTATATATAGATATAACCCCCCCCATGTTTAATTATAAGGAAATAGGCTATGTTATGTAATGTTAGGTAATGTAAGGTTAGGTAATATAATGTAAAGTAATGTAATGTAAGGGGGGTAAAGCTATACATACATATATATATATAAATATATATAGTTCTAACTATAACTCTCTTCTATAACTATAACACTAACTTTATTCTATAACTATAAAAATAAACTAGAACTATATTTATAATAATTACTAGAAGTATAAAATAAGCCTTAATATAACTATAATGATAACTATAACTGTGACCTTTACTGTAACATGAAGGGCTTGACAAGGAATGACTAAGATATGAAGAGCGGCCTAGTCGTATAATATTACAATCCATACCACATTACATCTTGCGTCACACCTTGATCTGCACATGCTATATATATAAATATATATAAAAAATAACACAATTATCCTTAATATCGTTCGTTATGTTATTATTCTCTTCTCGAGATGATGAGATGAGGGAATTGTGTCAAAAGGTATATTATATTGACCTCGTCAAATATACAGCATCTTGCAATCCATTTATCATAAGCTTGCTTTTATTAAAAAAGCCTATTATAAGTTTATTTGTTATAAGGTATGATATTCCTTATCTACACGTCGATAACATATCCATCTCTCTCTTCGAGATATATATTAATATATATAAGAATATAAGAATATTAGAGTAGCTGCATTATTATAAATACAAAGGTAAGATTATAAATGAGAAGATAAGAGATGGAGGGTTATATGGGGGGGGTAGGGGGGTACTTATAATAGGCAAGGCGGGGCTGTACATAGTAATGTGATATAATACTTTATAAACTCATACTGAGTATAAATAATATGTCTAATAATAATATGTCTAATAATTAGACACCACACAACCTTAGCGTGAATAGTAACTCAGTTAGAGTGCGGCGATCAATATATTCGTCGTCTTATCATCTAATATTAACATCTATCATATTAAAAACCAACAAACCTGTTATATTAATATAATAGGTTCATTATGGATACCATAAATTATCAATCATTGTATGATATGCTAATATTATTAGTTGAAACTAATATTATAAAATAAATATTATTATTCGATGGACTAGCATATTATATATAATATATATATATAATAATAATATATATATAATAATATAATAATAATAAATTTATTAAATAAAATATTATCTCAGATAATAAAATGTGATCTAATCTTAAAAAATTCCCCCCTCCTCCTCCTATTTTAAGCTAATAAAAACCTATAAGATATAATGGATAGATAAGGATATCAAAAAATATCACCAGGGATCCCACGCATATAACATGACGTGTGGGAAGATGAAGATGATGGGGGGGGTTGGATAGATAATAAGATCTAATAAAATATAATGGATATATAGTGATGATTATATTATTCTAAATAATGTAAATATAGCCCTATATAATATATAGTAAATATATATATAATATATATATAATGCTAATAAAATCAATCCTATATAATTATTATTAAATAACCTGTTATATAATGGTGATAAGCTATTTTTATCTAAAAAAAAATAAAATATAAGGGTAATATAATTATATATCAATAATTTATATATATATATATGAAGGATTTTATTATTTAAAATAATATATATTATATAAAGCTGCTAAAAAAATAAAATATAATGCTGATAAAATAACATTTTTGCGTTGCGAAGGTAATATAGAAGAGAGAGAAGGCGGAGATGATATTATAATAAAGAGGGTAGGGTGAAGGAGCTAAACACGTTTTTATATAATGGGATAAGTATATCCATGGAATATAAAGGAGGATAGGATATCCAGGAATTTCGTGGAATATCATATCATATCCTATCCATATCAAGGCAAAAAAATGAAATAGGATATATATATATCCTATATATCCAGGAATAAAATGTGATATTCAATATATGGGTTTCGTACATCCAAATAGGATAGAATAATATTTATAGCAAAAAAGAGGTTTTAATGGAGTAAATAGGTGGGGAGGTTGTAGTGTTAAACTGATAAAATCAGTAATATATTTGATATACCAAAAATAATGGAGGTATTGTTTATCTCCCCCCCCCTTCCCCCTACGTTTAAGATGTTCGTTCGTTCTACTTTGTAGTCCTCTCGCACACACAGCATAATATATAATGGCTCGAGAGAGAGTGGTAGGAGAAAGATATTTATAATAAAGAGGTAATAAAGAGGTAGTAAAGGGTATAGGTAGGGTCAATGCTCCCCCGAGGGGAGATTTAGGGGGAAATAGATATGAATAAGCTGCAGCCAGCAGGGTACGTTACTTTATACAACGTAGTAGACGAACAAGTGAAAGGTTTTGGTAATAATGAGATAGGATAAGGTAAAGTATAATATAAGTTTTAGTATAGGGGATAAGTATAATAATGGCGTTTTATAAATAAGTATTATTGATGAGTAGGGATAATAAGCATGAGTAAGTATGAAAAATAATAATAAGTATGAAAAAGTAAATGCCAGCTAGTTGTTGAGTATAATAAAGACGTAAGATCTAAACTTTGTTTTTACGTAAGCCCTGTTTTACTTAATATCAAGGCATAGTTAATACTAATATTACGAATAAGTATGCCGACGCCGTAGTTATTATTAATATAAGTACAAAAAAGTGGGGGGGGGGGGAGGGTAAAAAAATACATGATAATGAGGGATAGGGATGTTGTAGGGTAAAGAGTGAGTAGGAAATGTAGTTTAGTATATAATATACGATAAGTATAGAGGGGGGGTGGGTATATAGTTTTGTACTAAAAAAAATAGGGTTCAGTATGACCAAGAAGAGAATAGCATGAGTGATAAGATGTAAGCCAGCCGCCGAAAACCACGTGATGTGGTAAAATAGTTAATATAACGGAGGTAGAGGTACACGAGTAGACGGTACTACACAATAGTTGCAACCTATTAGTTTTCGGGTTCAATTCCCGTGTGTACTTTTGAATGAAGTATTTTCCTTGAAAAGCAATGATAACCGAACAATTATGAAACCTACATTTACCCCCAAAAAATGGGGATCCCACGCATAGCATATGACATGTGGGAGGGGGTGTAGTTGTATAATGAAAATGTATGGATATTTAAGTTCCAAGAAAAAAAATTTCAATGAAATGAGTGGGGTGGGGGGGGGTCAAGATTTAAGATCAACTATACAACGGAAACATCAACAAAGAAATAAAAACCTACAAAACAACAACAGGATCTTCAACTGTCAATACAAGGATGAAACCTTCGAGTCCATGTAGTAGGTATCGAATATAGAGAAACAAAACGGAGTCACTAGACTACCTAAACAGAATAGATTATGCAAGTAAAAAAAGTATTTTTTAATAAAAATATTAAGATACAGCATCAAGAAGTAGAAAATACATCATCAAAAGATACTAAATAATTATATTTATATCGATATATTTTATATGAATAATGAGGATCCATGTATTATGATAATACATACGGAATCCTTATAGATATCATCTATAATTTTTATTTTTAACCCTTTGAAGAATGTAGAATATGATGATGGCTATAAATAAAAAACTTACAAGCTAAAGCCCATTATGATAGGTAAACGAAAAAGTACCAAACCTTAGCGAGAGAGGGATATGCTATAATGTGTTTTACAGGAAATAGAGTATAAAAGTAGTAATACGATAAAGATAAAGAACAGTGCTAATGTATAGTTAGCGAGATGAGATGATACGTGCTCTAGAAAAGTAAAAGTTTAAATAAGGTAAGGGTATATTTAAAATGCATAAAACATGTATTTTAATATATAAAATGTCAGTATTAGTCTAAGTATGAGTATAAGTCTTAATATGAGTATCGTAAAAAATAAAAAAAAAGAGTCATAAGACAGACAACCCTAATAAAAAACCTAAGATGGGATGTGATGTGTAATGATTAAGGATAACGATATATATATACAGGGGGGGGGGTGTAGGGGGATCCGATTCCGATCCAAGTGGTTCAATAATAATACACACACGGGTGTGCAGGTTAACGTTGAGGGATGGATAAAGTAGGAATTATTCTCATAATAAAATGTGAAAAGCAAAGGACCTGAACATAAAAGATCTGATCACTATTTTATATCACTTAGCCAAATATATTTTTAGCAAAGCAAAGTGAGTATGGATAGTAACGTAACGAGAGATGGAGATCGGCGGGTTAAGTAAAGCGGGTATATATATAAATATAGTATATAGAGAGTATGATAGGGTGTCTAGTAAGGTATGTGTAAGGCATAGTAGCATGTATATTTACTACGTAAAACTACGATAATGTTGAGTAGGTGTATGAGATATGATAGTATAATAATGTAGGGTTAGGTAAGGTAATGTATAGTATAGTGAGGTATTGTATTGCAGTGCAGACTTTAATCCAATCCTTCTTTAACTCTATTTATATTATATTAATAAATAGGTTAGTTTTAATTATTGTTTCTATATAAAATAGATGTATAAATAAATAGAATCATTCAATATAACTCAGTATGGTAATATGTCTGAATGCGTGTATGTATGTCTTAGTGATCATTTTTTATAAAAAAGGTATCGGTATCATACCTTATGTTTTTTTAATAAAATGTGTCACTATGGTTATAGGTATGTTATAGTAAATAGCCATATATTATTTGATAACTATAAACGATATTTATCCCTTATCTGATAGGGAGAAAGATATAATCTATAAAGTAAGTTAATAGTAGAGATATAAAATAGATAATATCATCATCAGATGATAATAAATGTACTATGGTTGGCTTTACCTTAAATCCCTCCATGAAGGATGGTAACCTAAATCCCGAAAAAGGGGATGAACAGAATAGTCCTAACCCCTCTTTTTTTCATAATATCGTGATAGAGTAGTGATAGAGTATTAAGCCTAAGCAAGTTAGGTATTGTTTTTTCAATAAAAATATTATATATAATATTTAAATAAAAAATAGTAAGCTGTTTAATAGAGTTATGTAGTATCAGTAGGTGATGTATCATATGATATGATGGATTGTCATCCATCCGTATATGTCGGATATATCCTCCTTTATCATATAATAATGAGGATGGTGTGGATGTTTATGTGATTCAAGGATTATGATCATGGTGTTGAGGATATTGAATTCCAGAGGATAGGAATAAATAATTTTTATTATGATGATTATCAGTGTATGATTCATTGACTTATTTTATATCAGAGGTTTCAGTGAAATGATAGTGTGATTGGGATGAGGATTCTGATTATCATGATGCCTCATGATAAATAATGCACTATCTAATGTTGATGATGTTAAATAGGATTCATAATTTGAATATAATAATACCCCATCTTCTGAAGATGTTATATATTATAAGGTTCCTTAGTATATTATATATATAATAACTCCTCCTTATTATAATAATAATTATAATAATAGTTATATAAATAATATTATGAATAAAAACTATTGTTTATAATACTGATATCATTCGATTTATTATTAAAGATGAAAGTAAAGGTAGAGAATGAGCACATTTTTTGGTTGGCTCACTAAACTTTACTAAACTTTACTTTACTTTACTAAACTTTACTTTACTTTACTTTACTTTACTTTACTTTACTTTAGTGATATATATATATATATATATATAATAATATCTCTCTCGGTGTTTATCATGTTCTTTCAGGAACTATTTTGGTTTACCTCTATTTTTTATAGATATAATAGAATGGATTATAGGTGGGGTTATAGGTATGGTTGGTATGGTGTAGTATGGTTGGGTGTGTCATAGTAGAGCTGCCGTATCTTAGATTATAAGACTATATTCTATAGTATATTATATATAATATATATATATATATATAGCGGAACCTCTATTCACTGAATGTAGGATAGGATGTGTGGGGGGGGGATATAACATTTATCTATACCCCGGGAGTTCCACGCATATGACGTGTGGTAGGGGGGGGTCAAATTTAATTTTCATTAAATGAAAAAAAAGATATATATATATATATATATTACATCTTGAATTGTTTTAGGATAGATATAGCAAAGCGATGCATATAAAAGCATAAACTGCCTAAAGATAAGTCATGAATCAAATTTCCTAAAAATACAGAATTAATAAACCAGAGTAGGGATGAAGGATAAGAGCGGATGATAGGAATATGTAAATGATGATAAATAAATAGATAAAATGTTTATAGGGATAATATATAGTCTTGTGGAGGTAGTAGTAGTAGTAGTACCGATTCTACTTTCGGTAGCATTTATAACGATTATTGAGAGAAAGGTTATGGCTTCAATACAACGTAGAGTAGGACCAAATGTAGTAGGGGTATACGGTGTACTACAGCCTTTTTCAGATGCGCTAAAGCTAATTGTGAAGGAGATTATTGTACCTCATCAAGCGAATAAAGTACTTATGTTTATAGCACCTATAGTGACACTATTTTTTTCACTAATAGGTTGAGCTGTCATACCTATAGGTATAGGGCTAGCACTAGCAGATCTTTCACTGGGTGTACTATATTCCATAGCACTATCATCAGTAGCGGTATATGGGCTAATTTTTGCGGGGTGATCAACTAATTCTAAGTTTGCATTTATGGGAGGGATTAGATCTACAGCCCAGATGCTATCTTATGAACTAATTATTAGTAGTGTCATTCTGGCCATTATCATGATAACAAGTTCATTTAATTATACTACGATTATTATGCATCAACAATCAACATGATTTGTAGCACCACTGCTACCTCTCTTTATAATCTGATTTATAAGTGCACTAGCGGAAACAAATAGGACGCCTTTTGATCTAAGCGAAGCGGAGAGTGAGCTAGTATCAGGGTATAATACAGATATAAGTGGGATTATTTTTACAATGTATTTCATCAACAGGTGACATAAAATCGCAAGATTAGATAGAAAAGGGAGTGAATTGCAAGAACATGTTGTGAAACACATATTAAAGAACAACAACATTTGCAGCGAAGTTAATTTTCAGTAGGTAAAATAGCCAAAATAATCCTGATTTAAGTAAATCAAATGGAGGCAGAGGATTAAAACGTTCAACGACTAAGGAGTGAGCACTACAACCATAATCTCCTCTCGAAAGCTCTCCGTCCTTTCAAAAAATGATGACATAGATAATATCTATCATTAGAAGGATGATGACATAGTCTGTTCCAGTGGGTGACTATTGGAAATAATATTATATGCTTTCCCTATCCCCCTCCACGCATATTCCCTACGTGTGGGAGGGGTCAAATAAGTGAGAGGGGTTAGAAGATAATGATAACATCCAAGATCTGAGTACTCATCAATTATTCTGATGTCTGCACTAACTTCTATTCTCTTCTGTGGTGGGTGAATAATGCCAGAGATGATAGAGAACTACACATTTATTAATACACAGAGTATTATTCTGGGACTGAAGACATCAGTATTTTGTTTTGTATTTGTATGAGTAAGAGCTAGTATGCCACGACTACGATACGATCAACTGATGATAGCATGTTGACTAATTCTACTGCCAATTGTAATTGGGATGATCATTTTTATTCCTTGCATTCTAGTAGCCTTCGACATTACAGCGAGTAACTAAATGTATAAGGATATGATGATAAGCCCATAAATTATTATGCTAATAAGGAAAAGCAAAAAAAGTATAGCCAATATGCAATATTATACGTTTTATAAAAGCTTTTCATAATACGATACGAGACTCACAGTTATACCCATATGAATGGAATGGGGGGGGGGGTTGTTTGTATTATGCGATAATAAAATTATAAACAATAATAACCAGGGGAGGGTTTAGTTTTAGTAAAGAGGGTATATTATTCCGTAGGTGAGTATAATGTTTAAGAACAGGCCAGGGATGTAACCTATCCAAGAACGATCTCAAATAAAACCTGAAATTTAGAACAAACCCATTCTGATTTACTAGAGAACCCTATCCTTTAGAATATTCTAAAGTATTATATTAGTTGCCAAGCTGTGTCTTAGAAGGTGAAAATGTTATACAGGGAAAAATGATTCTGTCTTTCATGAATCCTGTTTGTAAATAATGATCAGTTTAGTCATTTTATCCCCCTCTGCAACGCACTTAAAACATCATAATTATGTGGATTAGGTCGATGTAACGTTAATAACCTAAAATGTTAAGATTATAAGAATATCCCTAAAGCAAGCTGTAAGCAACGAGAGTCGAGTATACTATTTTTAGCTAATGTAATAATTAACATCCATCTTATAAAACCTTCGACCCCTCCTACCCGTCATATGCTATGCGTGGGATCCCCATTTTTTGGGGATAAATTTGAAGAGTTCAAAACTATATTATATTATATCTATATTAGATATATAAAGAAAGAATAGGGTTTTATGTTATAATGTCAGTTCAAGTATTCGACCTGCTAAAATCAAACCGGCGCTAAAGATTATCATTCAGATGGAAACTATAAAATATCTTAATACAATACGACCATAAAAAGGGAAATGGGGGTATTAATATATTGTATATATAATAAAGCCTAAACCCTGGTTTTGTTGTTAGACAATAATAAATATAAGTCTAAAAAGTAAGCTTAAAATTAAGATTTAAGTAACGGAGATGCCTAGCTCTCAAAATTTTAAAAATACTATACATAAAGAAAGAATACGGAAAACTAAAAAATGATGTAGATGTTCCATTAATATGAGGGGGTTATGTGAGGTATGCTGATGAATGATGAATAACTATATGCTTTAAACTTTGTGTTCACTTTCATATAAAAAAAATGAATAAAAACCGAGGCTATATACGAAAAAAAAAGAATGAAGAATGTAATGTAATGTATTCAAATTTTATTCTATTCTTTATAAGATTCAGCATGTGGGGTTGACAAAGTTATAAAATAGTAAAAATAGTAATAACTACGTAAAGTGAAACATTATTTAATCCTAAATAAATCGGTAAATAACATTCTCCGATTTATTTAGGGGGGGGGGGAGGTATATTGAATAATAACCCCCCACATGGTAAAGAATGTTTAAAATTTTCCCTTAAGATAAAGATTCATTACATAGAACCTGATCCTATTGTACTAATAATATATACACGATCTTTTGTGTTTTGATTTCGAACGGATTTTATTTAATGTCGCGGCGAATCAAAAGCATGGTAAGTATGCACATGCACATGGCTATTTTGTTTTAAGTCCTTTGTTTGGCGTAAATTACTTTAAATAGTAACTAGTCCATTATAGATACGCAGCCCTACCCTTCTATATAGTAAAGAGAGGGGGGATGAGGGTAACAACTTTTTCGATAAGTACTGAGTACTGAGCCGAAGCAGTCAGACTATAAGCCTGCTGCTTTATAAGCGATATGTCAGTTCAAGTTGGACTAAAGAGAAATAAACAGAAGTGCAAAATAAAAGTTTATACCATTTTACTATTGCACAGACACTACATAAAATGATTTTTAGAACTCAGCTGCTTATAACCGTAAGAGTCAAAATAGTAAAGTACGTATAAAAAAGTAAATAAACCTGATGTTCTGTTCTATATAGGCAGGCACAGGGGGGGGGATTATAGAGGGCAGGCAAGTTCTCAGTAAGAGTATAAGTTTTTAGAATAGGATCGTATAAATAAAAAACTTTATTTATATATCACCCCCCCTTATATAACACTAAAAAATTTGAGGTGTTGAGGGGGGGGTGATAATAGTGTGCCAAGCCTAAAATACGATGATATAACGAACCATTGTAAAACGTAATTTATAATCACAACCGTTTTTTGTTCATGTTAAACTGGGTGACATGAGGAATACATACATTAAAGGGGGGGTGGGATTGATTCAATACCTAATCGAAGGTTTAAAACAAGTTATACTGCGTGTTCAAGCTTATATCAGCCGTATGTATTGTGAGAAGCTTGATGCAGTCAATAGACTAAGACGGAAGGGGGGGGGAATATGAATCTGTAGGTATAAAGATTAAATATAATTTATATAGTTAATCTATAAACCCTGGGTGCGAGTTGAGTTATAAAAAATAAATAAAAGCGCTATATAAGCTTAATATTATTATATAAGCCTATAGATAGAGCTATAGGCTTAATTGTATGTCATAAAATCCCTAAACCTCTAAGGTGGTAAGATGTAACATCCTCATTGGATGGTTGGGTTTTTTGTGACAACAGGCAGGGGTTGTTTTGTTTTCATAAAAATGAAACTGATTCAGAGTAGTAAAATAAAAAAAGCTAATTCTTTCATAAAATAAAAAAAATATTTTATGTTACGTAATATTTTTTTTCAGTTATAAATAGTAATAATATAGTCAGTAGCTCTTCAACTGGAAAGTAAATATCCTGTTCAAGGCTTTATCCTAATAACCCCTGGATATAATCTATAAAAAGCAAGCAAGCAAGTAAGCAATTCGGATAATTTAGGCTAAAGAAGAGAAGATAAAAACTTGCTTAGTGTGAAGGTTAAAACATTTATAAAAATTTTAAGCATTATTCAATATAATATGTCCACAAATATAAATGATATATTTTCTTTTGGATGCTGCCGCGCAGCCTATTCATAAAAGCATTGTTTCACAGGAACTCGTTTTATAGTAATGTTTTACAGTAATATGTAAGATATATAAAGACAATATATAAAAGCTAAGGACTAATGAGGTGAGGTTTTAATAATATATATCCTTTTTGATTAAAGAATACGGATATAATGCTATGATTGAATATATTTAATATAGATAAAAGGATATCTAAGTTTGACTGGTAGATACACAAAACTTATAACCATAGGACTATAGCACAAACACTACAAAAAATGAGTATAATATGCTAGAAGAGCCGTGAGAGTGACAAGACAAGAGTACGTATAGTATAAAAGAGTTAATTTATACGATGTTTATCTCTGCACATTAATCGAATAACAAGTGAATATTTCACTTGTTCTAAGTTTGCGCGTTTCGTTTATATAAGTTTGTTCGAGTTTTTATATAAGATCCCTCCCTCCCTTTCTCCATTATTAGAATACCTAAACTTTAACCTCCCTTAATGGGGGGATGAGTTGGCATACCCAGCTTTAACACACACTGTAACAGGTACATAGAGAGTTATAAATAGATTATCGTGAGTGAGGTGATTTAAATATAAGAAAGAATATTCATTTCATTATTTATAGACGGATTGAATAGATTAAATAATAAGTATGACGTATTGCGTAAAAGCCTACGCATTAGTATAAGAACATGGTGTATAGCAGGTGTTGTGTGCTTTATGCAAAAATAAAAATCCTCGTGGGGAGGGGAACCACGTTTTTTTCGCTACTGCAATGCATTGCAGTAAATTGTGGTGAACAGCCCTAGTCAGCACGCTATGCTATCTACATAACCCTACTATACCTTTAAAATAATTTAATTTATTTATACAATACAGAAATAAATAAAACATAAAAAGATAAAGATTGTGAGATAAAGATTGTGAGATAAAGAAAGGTGTGATAAAAAATATTTTGATAGTATAGCGAGATTTATTTATATTAATTATTAATGGGTCCGGTCTTGTTAGCAGGTCCTTAGCATAAATAATTTATGTTTGTAAAAAAGACCTCAGTTAAATGTGTAACCTAAGGGCCATATATCGTCTGTCATATGTAGAGAGAGGGTATGAGAGTTTATAAACAATATGCTTAAGAATACTAGTTATGAGACCCCTTCTGTTTCTGTCATGGGGTTTTAATAGTTGAAATGAATGGCTGAGGTTTAGTTTATAAGAATAAAGAGCTAAAATAAAGAGCCTAAGATGGAGGCGTAAGAGATGATCAGATCGACTCGCTAAAATAAATACCTTGGGTTAGGTTAAGTATATTTGTGCATTTATGTGGATATTTTTACCAGGATGGATAAGTACGAGATAAGATGTTGATATCCGGTGAGAAAGTAGGTACCATCTGACACAATACTACAAGGCTCGAAACTTGACGCACTGCACTGAAGGACATTGCTAATATTCCCCCCCCCTCATTTTTTATTTTAATCAGGCCACAATATTTATTAATAAAAAATAGGCCTACTATATAAATATAAATGACGAACCGAACCCTGGTAAATAAATAGAGATCTTAAAAAGTTAAATATAAAACTAAGCCCGCACAATATTATTGTCATAGTATGTGTATGTCGAGTATCCGTTTATTATTAATAAATACGATACAGAAAGAAAGAATACGAAATTAAAAAGTGGTACGGGTTGGTTTTTAGTGGGTGGTAATATAAAGCCTATACCTCTCAAACTGGAAAGTATATGTATGTGTTACACCCTTCCTTCAAGTTACTTCAAAATAAGAATAATAAAGTATAAGGATGTTTGGGGTTAGGTAACACTAAAAAAATGGAGGGGGGGGAAGGTGTGGGTTTAATAAATATATATTTATATAAATATAACTAATATAATTGAAAAATGGTTTTATTTTCGAAAATAAAACTTACGATGATGGATAGGGAGTATAGTATAAACAGACTATTCTTAACTAAAATCAGGTTTTAATTTTTATATTTTATATACCCGCCGCACCCTCACCCTCACGTAGAGAGTGTATATTATAATAATGTTTTTATTTATATATGCCTACTTATAAGTATAGTAGCCGTAATAAAAAAAAATGTCATCCGGATCTTGTTTGGTACATCTGATAGTTTGTGGGTTTACAACAAACTACCACTCCAAAATGTTTCGATGTTGTGTATTTTTATTTATGTATCGTATAAAAAATGGAGTGCCGGTTTTGTGTTGAGAATGCCAAAACCCCATGCTAAATAGAGATGAGCATGTTTTCCTGAAGAGAAGTAAAATATGCATGCAACTCTGTTTGGCCCCTCTCTCGTCTGTCATATATAGAGATATGTATAAAAGGGGATTATTCTTAGTTAGTTATAAACCTTAGTTAGAGATGGATACCATGCAATACAAGATAAATGACGTAAACCCGTTTTGTAGCTTTGTATAACGGATTATGTGATATGAGATGGTGGGCCCACATTCCTAAATAAATCAATCTATCCCTCAAGAAAGAGACCCATAAAAGAATCCATAAATAAACCCTTAAATATAATGTAGAGTATGTTATAATAGGTTATAGTTTGAGATACTTAAATGTTTATAAAGAAGGGGTGGGGGTGCTTCTGATGGGGATAATAATATTTTGTCTAGCGATTCCGCTAAATTCTAACACTGTTAATGCTTTTCATTATACGAGACTAACAGTTATAATTTTTGTTACATGTGGGATACTAACGATAGGTAATATAAATATAGATTTTGAAGGACTAAGTATATTTAGTGGTCAACAATATCAATCCGAAATAACCCTGTTTATAGAGCAGCTACTATTTACAGTAGGGTGTCTATGTATAATAACTTTTAATACGAAAGGAGTAAGAGATTCGAAAAGGGATGCTACAGAAACAGGGTATGTAAGAGGTAGTTACCCTGTATAGGTAAGATGCCGTTTAATTCAAAAGTAAGTGAAGATGGGGGGGGGTGGTTCGTTGAGTTCACACCAGAAAGAGAACCTATTCGAAATGCATATGCATATTCTACACCCTAAAAATAAGATGGGTGTAGTTCATGCAGAGATAGAATAAAATAATCAGGAGTATACACCTTATAGACCATATAGAATATAAAGGATGAGATTAGAATATCTCTAATTCAAACAGGAAAACGAGACAAATCAATCGAAGTAAGAAGACTAAATAAGGTAATGGTATGAGAAGTCACGTCACCGAGTAAGATATTTTGTTTTACGGTCGACGCTGAGACTAAGTAAGTTGAGATAGGGGGGTAAGTAGAGTGAGTGAGCCGCTTAAGAATATTATAAAAGGGTTAAAATACAAGAGGGGCTAGGCATACATATACAGCATTTTGGGTAACATTGCTTTACTTACACCAACTTAATAGTAGTCAAGTCCTGAATATCACTATCACTATCACTATCACTATTGTTTAACGTGAGTAAGAGCAATTTTTAGTACATGTAAGATAAAACCTTGGCCTTGGGGTGGGGGGTTGATAATACTTGAGAATCATGCTGAATGACTAATGCTAAATAAGATAAGATTAAAACTAGCATTAGTATAATGGAGATTATCTGAATAAGCCCTAATAAGATACAATAATCCTATAATACAAAGGTGAAAGGAAAGACTTTGGGGGGGGGGGGGGGGGATAAAAGCTCCTAATAGCAAGGCATAATGAGCACGGCTTCGAGGCAGGTAGTCATGATAAACTGTAAAGTTCACGTTTGTAAATGGAGTTGGAGTAGAGTAGACAGCACAATATAATATATAATAGGAGCTAATGCAATAGGGTAATAAAATATAGAGATAAGCATGTATAAGTTTGACTAAATATTCAATTCCAGCTCATCTGCAAGTAGCGCTATAGAAGGTAAGGTGTGTAGAACTCCAATATCAATATATACTCAACGGCAAACACAATTTATAAAAATAAAAAAGAGTAGCAGCTCAGAGCTGTGAGAGTGGGAGATAAATACCTACGGCGTATTGTGGCCGTAGATAATATGCCAACAACGAGGGCAAGTAAAAAAAGTACGGGATGTATCGGTATTTGTATAGGTATTTGTAGAGGTTTTGTAAAATAAATACCGTAAATATCAGCTAGCACACTGAGTGTTGTTCAAGAAGAGTTTGTTATAAGTCCGCTGTTCCAAGAATAGGATCCTAGTGATTTATAAATTTTTTTTAATAAAAATAAGGAAGTATATACCTTTTAACACATCTCTCTAAGCTTCGATGATCAGGCTAGGCTTTTATCACACCAAGCCTTAACTAAATGTAAATATTTCGTTGACGGAGGAGTTATATATATCCTTTCCGGACCCTGGAATCCCACGCAGCATGGCTGTGCAGGGAGGGGGGTTAGTGATAAATAAAGATATAAGATCAGTTCCGATAAAGAAAGGGTTTTGATATGAAAATAATAAGTATGTGTGTGTGTGTATGACAATCTCCTGATAAGTGTTAGTGTGGCGAGAGATAAAAATTTTAGGTGTTATGTGCTTTTACCTTCATTTAATAAAATGAATTGGAATGGTATTATTGTTTAATTGAATAAAATATCACTACGGCAGGCTATATGATGTCAGGGTGAACGTATGCTAGCTACATAACAAAACCCGAATATTTAGATATTTGGGGGGGGTAAGGCATAGCCGAAGGAGGTAAAGAAAGATTTATATCTTATAGATCTTTAGCATTAATAATAAATGTGAATAGTAATGAACTATTTGTATATGGCCAGCCCTGTTTAAGTAAGTATTAGATGCAGTGAAGCTATAGGCCTTTAACGTATATAATACGACTGCGTAGCACTAAAACATATAACTCTATGAACGGCGGAGACTATAAGACTAGTACCCTCATACATATGTAGACTGTATGACGGCGATAAGAAAATGTTGCGATGGTGATGGCGATAGCTTTTGCGTATCTTGCATTATTTAAAATAATGCTTCCAAGATGCGCAGCGTGCGCTGCGCAGTAGAGAAGAGGGGGGTATGTAAATAGGGTAACGATAAAAAAGATGAAAGAACGAACCCATTAGCCCCCCCCAAAATAATAATCAGCTTAAAAAGCTAATATAATAAATACTATGATCGCCACATTTTATGTTTGTGAAGGTTTAAGAGGTAAGAAAGAGGAGGTGATATACAGTAAGATATTTTATAATATAAATAGATAGATAAATATCGGTATAGATAGATATACACTAAGATGAGGCTGAGTGCCTCCGATGGACTTCGATGTAGATAGTTTACTTTTTTTATAGAATGATGTTATGGTTTTATAACATAATAAAATGGGGGGGGGACATAGATGGATATATACAGCAGCAGCCAGCCCCTTACCGAGCAGTTTAAGATAAGTATGATGCGAAAGATAAAAAGTTATTCTATTCATAACCTATGGTAATGTAATGTGCAGAAATAAAATATATAAATATATATAGCAGTCAGCTCCTAAATAGGATAGGCTTAGCCGATGTAGTCTATATAAGATTCGATTTAGGAGTGAGTAATATAATAATAATGTATAGATATTAGAGTTTTGTTTACGTTAAAAGTACGGGCTGCGGCGGCGGGTCTATAAACTAGCAGTAGCACATATATACATATATATAATACAGTAGTAGTAGAGACGGGACAATAATGCGAGATAATCATACGAATTGGATAAAAAGTGTACTGTACGTAGTCATAAAGGTTTTTATCTAAACCAGATATTGAAAAATAAGAAAGCTAGGTCTAAATCGAAATGCTCAGTTTTATATTCATAATTTCGTAACGCCGATCTGATGTTCAGTATGAATAAAAACAAGTAAAAAACCCCTTTTTTGGGGGGGGGGGTTTAAAATGTAACTAAAACTCTGAGAAGACCAGACCCTGATGGTGGGGGGGGGGGGGAGGGGTATGATCCTATCTCATTTTCGTCAGCGCATCTTCTCCTCACATTAGGATGTAATATGTAAGCCGCCGCGAATAGTTGCTTAAAATAGGATGTAAAATGGAATATCTCAACACACATAATAAAAAATTAGACTAAGAAATATGCATAAAAATATGAGTATAAATATATAAAAAGGACCCTACTAATGTATAATACATTAATGTATCGTATAAAGAAAGAATGTATAATACATAAATGTATGGTATAAAAAAAGAATGTAATTTAACTCTCTGCAGTAGCAGTAGGGTGAAATAATATTATAAAAAAACCAGGGAACCAAGTATAATAAATATGAAAGATACAATACGTGTTGTGTAAACCAGCCCTCTATAGTTTGTAATAGATAGAGAGAGGGTGGTATGATATGACTCTGTCATCGTGGCCGTAAAACATGTATCTGTGCAGTTATTGCATATGATCTCAATCCCATTCTCCATGTTGAGATGAGATAGGGATGATAAAAAAAGTTTTATCTTTATTCTATAGAATTATAGATTCCTGTCCATTTCATATTAATGAAAAAAAAAATAAGTAAAGCTAAACTTAAGATGAGTAGATATAGATATGTTGACTCCTCAAAACATGAACATGCTAGCACTCCCTCTCTAAGTAGAAAGATTAGATAATATCAACGTGATCTAATAATACGGCGGCCGTATTCGTTGAATATATATTATAGCTCATTCCCTTTATGTTAGGCGTAGTACACTTACGTACAGCAGGCCGAACGGGCAATAAAAAGAAGGTAAAATCCTATATAAATAAGAAGCATAAATACATCCTATGACCCACTCGACATTCATGACAGGAGTGAAGTAAAGTAGAAGATCCCTAGGTTTATAGTTATGAACTATTATATAATAATATTTTTACAGTTCGGTATTCGAAGACAGTGGTGTGGGCTCTTGATGACACTATACGACAGGGTTAGAATGAGCATTATTAAATAATGACAAGACCCTCAACATAAAATAAGGCTCAAATCAAATTTATATACGAATGGGTGTGTATAAGATATAGCACGCGTAGTATAGTATAAGATCTTTGCAGTATGGGATGGGATGGGTGGGGTTGATGGGATTAAGGTTTATCAAGATATAAATAATAACCCAAACTCGGCATAAGAACTATTAGTATTTCGTGATGTATCAAGATATGGTAAAGTAGAAGGGTGATATAGTGAGTGAGTCAATATTCGCTTTGTAAGGTGATGTACATTAGGACTTCTGTTTATATATAAATTTCGTATAAAAATAAAAAAAATAGAGACAGTTATCAATATAATACCTATTTAGGTACTAAAAACGTATACGTTTTATGGAATGATAAAATAATCAGTCCCGTCCCTATAGGATAAAATAAAATTTAATTAAATTTTATATTATTTAATAATATAAAATTGTACATTAGACCTTATACCTCATAATACCTATTCAACCTCAACCCGCGAAATGTTGAGGGTTTCCATGGGAAGGATAATGGTATGAACATCCAAAACCCCCGCAATCTTATATTTTCTTTATCTTCAAAAGATAGAGTTAACGTATAGCTGAGGGAGGGGGGCTTTAGTATAGTGGTAATACATAGTGTTTGCATCACTAAAATCTGAGTTCGATTCTCAGAAGCTCCAATAAATGTAGAAACTAAAAGTCGAGTGCTAAGCCTTCTTGACTACGCTGATCGTGCCCTAGATATAAAACATTCTTAATAGGAAAAATATAAATCATAAAAAGCAAGCACTATATCTATATAAATATAAATATAAATTTTAGAAATCCTCGCATTTTGCTTTGGCTCTATATAAAATATTTATATAGATATAGGTAAATTAAAAATAATGCCTGAATAATAGCTTTTTTTAATTTGTATTAGCATCTGCCATCACCTCATATTTGGATATAAATGGGTAGGATAAGAGTCATAGCCGCACAATAGCCTACCCCTTTACTTTACCATGGATAGATTAAACTCGTAAGTGATGTAGATGTAGATGTAATTTAGAAGGGTTAGTACGAAAGAGAGATGATGCGTATAAAGCAGTAGCCTATCTAATAGTTCATCATATATGCAACGTGATAGAATTTAAATTTATTTTTTAAAAAAATAGGCCTAATATCGTCTGTTAGATAGAGAGAGAGGGTATAAAGAGAATATTGTCTTGATAAGGTGTGATCCGTATCCACGAGTGTGCAATAAATAATAATAAAGTAAAAAAATGGGGGGGGGGATATATATTTTATATTATTCAATAAGATTGGGATGGCTCAAAAAAAATATTAAAAATATAATAATGGGAGGAAATGAAATACATTCAGTGTATTATATTATTATTATAATAAATAAAATAATAGTAATAGTAGTACAAGATATTGTATGATGTGGTAAACCTCGTTATATTATATAATATTCATAGTTTTAATGTATGTTGATGTGTTATAGAGTATATAATATATATAGACCTAAATAAAAAATATCTAAAGCAAGCTTTCATAAGAAGAGGATGAATGGTGTAGGGTAATAAATAAGCCTAACAGTAGTCATTTATGTTGACTTATAAAGAATACGGATATTTAATATATCTCATGCCTTCTATTCACTCCTATTTACACGATATAATAAATTTAGGTTATAAAATCCTCTTTTCTTCTTCTCACTTCTCTTCTTTTTTACAAGCGATGCTTACAAAACAAGCCTAGGAAGCTCAATGGTAGAGCATTCAGCTGAAGACTGAGTGGATGAGAGTTCAAATCTCTCCCTGGGCATGCTGCACCATCTCAACACCTGATTATGGTTATATATATATATTATAATATAGCTGTATAACTTCAGATGAAATGAGAGGGTAGTTCGTAGTGTGACTTTTTTATATAAATGATAGGATCTCATAAGATGTTTATATGTAGGTCTGATAGGGTACACACGCGTGTGTGATAGTATTTGTCATGAAATGGTTAGAGAGTGGTGATATAACTATTTTTATAGGGTTGTGTAGGGTAGCTTTTTTATAACCTTCATCATCCCTCGTCCTCTTCATTAAAAATGGTGTGGGCGGGTGATTCTCACTTCACTCCATCCCCCCACATCATAAAATTTTATAGAATTGCGCGTCCTTATTTATTAATAAAATCAACTCAAGTGCGGGCTGAGTTAAAACTATGAACTAAAAATAGATGAAGGGGGGGGGTGTGACCTTCTATGTTTATTGAATTCAATTCAATTCTATCAAATAATAGGGGGGGGGGTAAGCCAGCAGCCGAGCCATTCAATATTATAATAATATGCAGCGATCCCCCTCTGGTTAGAGAGATAATAAGTAGATAATCATATCCTATAAAGAGGGGACAATGCCTTCCTCAATACAATAAGGGGGTGGCTGCTGGTAAAAAAAAAACCTCTCACATGGAGACGTGCCCTGTAGCATGTATGGATGTAGACTTATATCTTTTGATAAAAAAAAGCTGCCTCTGAGAATAAAAATAATTTAAGGATATAAAACCACGTCAATAAACCCTATTTACCGTGATGTTTTCATGTATAGGGTAAATGAAAATAACCTAACCAGCCGATGAGGCTGTTGAGAGGTGGTCTAAGGGTGGGAGGGTAGATGGGAGGGATCGACCCGTCTGTCTAGGCCTACGCCTATACATCATAATGTATTTTATACTTTTGATTTTTTCGGCACTCGCGGGAACGAGATTCATAAATATGACGCGAAGATATGGATCATAAAAAAATAAAGTTCAAGATTAGCCTTTATTTATACTATAGTATAGTATATAATCCAATCGCTCTGCTCTGTTCGGCTCAGCTCAGCTATCCCGTTTTATATTCCTTCTAATCTATATAATCCCTCCGTATCCTATGTTAAAACTATCATATAATTTAAAATTATATGTTACATTTTTTCAATAGTCAAATCCTAAGGCTAATCCTATCCTATTAATTAATAGGTCCTCTAATTCTAGAACCTTTAAATAGATCTGATCCCTCGGTTTGCTGCTCTGAATATCCCCCCCCTTAATATCTTTATGTTATAATAGACTATCCCATTTCTATTCTATGTCATCCTAACAAAAGTCTATTCAACCCAAATAATAGACAAGGTAAACGGATAAGAGAAAAAGGGGGGGGGGGGGTGGGTTGGTCTATATAAATAGAGTATCATATCATAATATTATCATATTGCATTCCAAGTATCGACTCTGTGCAGTCTACGTAGACTTAAAGAATATCCTCTGTATTCTTTCTTTCTGTATCTTTAAATGAAGGCAAGGCTACGTCATATAATATATATATATAATAATAATAATAATATATATATAATAATAATAAGAAGGAAAGATAAGATCTTTTAAGATAAAAATAATGCCATCCTTTCAATATCAGCATATGAAGGGATAGAGAGAGGATATTTATTAATTATTATATTATTATATTATATATATCCTATATATAGATATATATATAATAATATATATAGGATATAGGATATTCTAAATAGAATATAATATTCTAAAATAGAATAGAATATAATAAAATAGAATATTATTTATATAATAAAAAAAAATAGAAGATGTGATATTGGTTCTAATAGGATAGAATAAAAAAAATAATAGGAAAAAAGAAGATGATAGGATGGAGGATGATAGGATAGAAGAAGATATGATTAAATAGGATATTATATTTAGAATATAAAATATTCTATAATAGAATTCTATTTCATAGAATATAAAATTATTTACTTTATGAAATAGAATATAATAGGAGGAGGATATAGGTATTATAAAATATATATTATATATTGTATAGTAATATTCATGAATGAGAAAAACTATAGAATAGGATAGAATATTATTTTATATAATAAATATATATTTTATAAATATATATATTCAAGTCAGAGAGAGGGGCTAGCTATTATTATATATATTAATATAAAATAGACTCATATATTATAAGATAAAAATTAGAACCAGTAGCAGGTGCATGCCAATACATATATTATATATAATAAGCTGTAGCCGTGACGCTTGTACTATAATATGTATATGGTTATATATGTGAATGATCAGATATATATATAATACTATTTACATAGTGTTAATACTATGCTAGACCTAAGCATTAGTAAATACTTGAACGTAGTCTTAACTACGTCATGTTTATGTTACTATCTTTGTCTAAATGGGTGAGTGTATAAGCCAAATAAACAGTTTAAGGTATCCTATATATATGTGCTGAAGGGTAAAATATAAAATGTGAACAGGTATGAGCTAGTTTCTTCAGCAAAAGTTAGTTATTATATAGGGATATAAATCATATAAATGTATATTATTATAATAATATAGTCGAAGAGATTGAATAGGTATTGTATAGCCTAATAGAGATCAGCCGTATATACCTTTATAAGAATATATATATAGGTATAATATTAATAACAATAGATTAGCTAAGCTAAATTAGCAGTAGGGGGGTGGGGGGGGGAGTGAATATATATTTTTTATATGTATAAAAAATAAAAAAGGATTTAATTTTAAAAAATTGTAAAGTGAATAATATATATATTAAAAAGAAATTTATAAATAAGAAATATATAAAAATATAAAAATATATATATTTGTATAGGACAGATAGAATAAAAATATGAGATAAGCAAAATCCGTATTGCCTAATAGTTAAAATATAGTATAATTAGTAGGGGGTTAAGCCCCCCCCCTAAAAGCTAGTATAGATATAAGAAGGGGGGGGGTAAGATAAGTATATGATGATATAGTTTATAGTAAAGTAGGTAAAAATATATAAGAATCAATATAATGTAATGGGGGGGTGATAATATATATTTATATTATAAATATAATATATAGTATAGTCGAAGTATGTTATATATTATTTTTAGGAAGGGGGGTATGATAGGAAGAGGATAATAAATATCCTAAAAAGATATATATGAAGTTAAACTAGGATAGAATAACGCATGGCTAGCATAATATTTAAAATAAAACCACAAAGAATAAAATATTAGCCTCCGAGAGGATAAAGTAAAGTGTGGAGGCGAGATATAGGGTGATTCTATTTTTAGATAATTTACATGTGAAGTAAAGTAAGTTTTATATTCAGCTTCAGCCATGCTTTTTTTTAATTCTAATATAAAATATAAAACCCAACCTAAAAAGGATTCAATAGAGTAAAGGGGGGGGGTAATGCAAAGTAATCCCTTTTCCTTTATACGAGAAATGTTTTAGGGTGTAAGCATCAGCATGTAGAGTTCAAGTTCCGTTAAATAAATATATTATAGTAGAAAGAAAGAATAAAAATGAAGTGGGATAATAGAGATGATTCGTACAAATGAAAGCAAAGCTCACGCATAAACAAAAGCAAAAGTCCAATCAAAAGAAAATAGAAAGCGAAAGCTAAAGCTAAATAGTTAGGGGGGGGGGTGTAGTGATAATAGTTTTAATGAGTAGTTAGACAATGGATGTCTGTCGATCTGTAAAATCGATGCATAAGTGCAAAGTGAGTTCGATTCTCTCCTGCTCAATAAAGTGTATAAGTTTTATAAAAATAACGTTGCCTGTAACGATTATCTCTCATCCATTAGGGGGGGGGGGGGGTGAGTAATATATATAGCATAACGATAGGGTTGAATAGAAGATAGTTGAATAGGATAGGTTTGTGTAGGATATAGTAGATAAGAGTAGTGAGTGATTTCACACGGGTATGATATAATAATAATATGTACGACAAGTGATATAGAGATTTGAATTCTACTCGTCAATAAAAGGACGAAGTGTAGATGATAATTTTGAATTTGAATGTACACGATATTCACAATCACCTGCGTCATCTCGAGGTGTAGAGATATTATATGGAGATTATATATCAAATAGTGCTAAAATTATTTTATCAGTAAATATAATAAGATAAAAATTATATAATAATATAGGATAAAAAAAAAGAAAAAATGTATATTTATACGTAGTGATGTTTAAGTAAAATCAATTATATAATAAGATAATATATGGGTGTAGCCTGCCCCGCAGGGTTTGCCCCATATTAAATGGCAGAGGATAGGGCTATATGATGAGCGATGTAGCCCCATATCAGATAGGCATGAAATATATAAAAAATGATATAAACAGATACTTTCATCAGCACAGAAAGTTCAGAAGATCAACAAATATGCGTAGTATAGTAGGAGTCAGGGTGAGTTGTTTAAAGATATAAATGCCGTAGTATTAGTAAGGGAGTGCCGTAGTATTCGTTTTGAGTTTAAGTATAATGTCGTCAGAGTAGAATATGACTATCGTGCCATACATGTAGTCAAGCTATGAGGTGTGAGTATTTATGTGAGTATAAATGAATAAATAAACATAAGCCATTATGTTATTATTATATATATATAATATATACAGTGTGAGAGTAGTTTAAATAGGGTCGGGTTCGGGTCCTCCACACTATTTAAAGGGCATGTGTCATTTGAAAGAGAATGGTATAGTAATATGATGTAATAGTAAAAAAACCTAATGTAGTGAGCTAATATAAAATGAGTGAGATAGAAGCTGTGCAATGCCAGCTAACAGTTCCTCCGGCCACCCTGCATGACCACTTGGAATGACATGCATGCTGTGAGAGAGTAAGGGGGGCTTAATCAATAAAGGTAAAGAATAACCTTTTGTTAAAAACAAAAGACAGTGGGTGTGGCATTACTAAAAATGTTATAAAATACGATACATAAAGAAAGAATACGTAAAGTAAAATTTAGATGAGTAACTAATTTTAGTGAAGTTGAGGTCAAAACTTTTTAAGTTATTAGCTTGGCTAGGTATGTTTATGCGACTAGTATGGTAGGGTGAGTAAGATGCTAATAATATAGCTGCTGCTATTTTACTTAGTAAACCTATATAATTTCATAGAATAGAACGACTCGTATTCATTCTCATTTATAATATATATAGTACTATCTAATAGTAGATATACATTATGAGAGTAATTGAAAGGCAAGATAAAATTTATATAAAAGCATGACTATAAAATAGTCATGCTTTTATAATGTATATGGCCCCCTTATATATATATAAATAAAAATAGATAAAATATAAACAAATAAAATATTATATCAAGATATATATAATATAATATAATATTTTATTATTATATAAAAAATATAGAGTTATATATATATAAATGAAAATATAATAAATAAAGTAAGTTATATATAATCTAATATAATGATATATTATAAATAAGGGGGGGGGGGGGGGGGGGGGGGAAAGACTAATAAAGGGTAGAGGGTGATAGAAAGATACGTAGTTAAGACATATAAGTAAAAAACCACCCTTTATGCAGTAAAAATATATGACATGTCTCCATAAAAACCAGAGCTAAAGCTATAACTAGAGGAAGTTGAGTAAAGTGGAGAGCTCAGTAAGCTTGCTAGTTAAGACAGACCTAACTAAAAAACACTACTATAATATAATAATACTAATATATGTTTCGTGAATGGCTAGTATAGGAAGCAACAGATTAACAGCACTACAAGATGAACGGCACGCAGCAAGCTTTCAGTTAACAGCATATCAAAAATAGACTAGCGAACAAGTAAACTAACTAATAAAAGGAGATAGAAGTGTTAGTGTAGTAGTAGAGTTTGTTATAAAATAATATTCAATAATAATTTTTGAAGATAAATATGTTCTACTAAATAAGAACTTATTAAGTGATAGCTATAATTTATATAAAAAAAATATAAAGATAAGAATTGCATAATCCCAATTCATAAATAGATGATAGATAAGAGATGTAAAGGCATATTGCCTAACACCTGAGTGTGGAAGATTTAAATCTCAAGAGAGTGAAGAGTCTATATAGATAGAAGATATATCAAGTTATTAATAATAAGGTATGGTAGGATGGAGAGAGTAAAAATATGAGTATGTATGGAGTAACATGAGGATATATGAAATCACATGACATTACATAACATGAGATAATATAAGCTAATGCCTAAAAGGCTGATAATTTGTAGGTATAGTGTGATGTGATATGATTAGAGTAGAGTAGAGACAAATAATAATAATGATACGGATAAAATAGGATATGCCACACGATGTAGATTAAAATATAATATAAGGGGGGGGGGGAGAATATAGCAAGTTCAATAAATAGGCTAGCTAGGTATACAAATTCCCTTCTAAGGGGAAGCAATAAATAAAAGACAAGAGATAGAAAGCATATAAGCATAATAAAGATTAGAGTAGGATAATATCATCTCATATAATGTCATTACATTTAAGATAATATCATCACAGAAAATATAATAAGATGAGATATGATAGAATATGATCCAATGGGTTCATTTTTTTTATCATCAGGCCTCACGATCCTAGTAGGGTTAGTGTATAGAGGCTTATTGTAAGGTATCGTACACCAACCGACAATAGCATCCTTAAGGTAATTAGACTATACATAGTATATGTTATAGTGTTATGTGGTGAGAGTGATCAGAAGGGATAATGTATAGGGTAAATGTTACTAAGAATATAAAATATAGAGAGATTAATATAAATAAGACTTAGAACAAACTAATAAGTGGTTATAGTCTAATGGTAAGACACTTCCACGTCATGGAAGTTAATGTGAGTTCGAATCTCATTAACCTCGTACAAAGTCAATGCTTCAAACTAAAACGCAAATATATATGGCACATTTACCCAAATATATAGACCAATACCTATATCGTAAACACAAAATATGTATTGTAGGGAAAGAGAATAAGCAGCCCTTTTTAACAGCTCACAGAGATAGAATGGGGTGGGGGGGGGGGTATATAGATAGTCAGTTCAAAACTATTTGTTTAAAATAAGATCTGATAATACATCCGAGTATAAATAATTAACCTAACACGTATAAATGTGATGTGGGGGGGGGAGTGTTTTAAAATAAAATGTTCAAGTTAAGTAAGTGAGCAGTATGAGAAAGTGTGTTGATGAGGATGATTAAGGATAAAATAGGCTAAACATAAATAAATAATTTTTAATTCTCATTCTTTTTCCAATACTAATAAATTTAATTTAATAAAAATTATTATATGTATGTTTTTATATAAAAATAAATAAAAAAAATAAAAAGTAGTCAACGGTTGACGGTTAAGTAGAATGTCTGTTCTTTATAAGAATAAAATAGGGGGGGGGGGGTGGGATGATAGATAATGTGAGATAGTCAAATCCCATCATCATATGATTTATAATAAATATAATAAAAAAAGTAGAATATCCGAAATGATAGGGGGGGGGGGGGGTAATTTGGATATTCTACCCTATAAATACCAAGCAGAGTTTAGATATAGATATCGATACAGATATCGATATGGTTATAGATAGATAGGATTGTTCGATCCAAAGAGGATAAGATATTAAATGAAACCTAGTGCTAGGACCATGCGATATCCAAGTAATTGCTATGCCCCCCCCTCATGGCTATAGCAGTGCGTGAACCTGAGAGATTATATAGTATATTATAATGTTCGAGACAGTATGTTTGATAATATGATAGATAGAAATATATTATAATAAAAATAAAAAATTGAGATATACCGTTTTATATGATTGATTTTTGGATGATGAGCGCCAAGCGCATCCGATCATATTTTAGAAAAGATGCAGATATAAGATAGATAAAAGTAAGGATAATCATTAATATATATAGATATATAAATAGAGCAGTATGTACAGATAAAATATGTAGCAGATTAAAAAATAAATAGGATCGTTATGGCTATTGCTATAAGGGTGAGATAAATCATTCCTCAAAATATAAATACTAAGACTCCTCAAAATATTAATATAATAATTTATTAAAAAATATGGAGGGATGGATGTGTAGTTATTATCTTATTAGATAAGATAATATTATTATAAATAATAAGGGGGGGGGTGTAGGTGAGGAGAGTATATAGGAATGAATGAGGGGGGGGGTGGTATTATAATTTAATTATAAAAATATTACAGAACTGAATAGAACCAATAAAAATGACACTCAGTATTTGAATTTTCATTCTAGGTGTACTAGGTTTTATAAGAAATAGGAGGAACATTATTATGATGCTGATTTCAATCGAGCTAATACTGCTATCCTGTACACTGATGATAGTAATAAGTAGTAATGCTTATGATGATATTATAGGACAGACTTATGGAGTGCTTATTATTTCAATAGCAGGGGCGGAGAGTGCGATTGGTCTAGGTCTAGTAGTAGCATATTATAGACTAAGAGGTAATGTAGAGATATAAAATGTATATAACATCCATTTTTATTCCACTAATATCATCTCTTTGTACAGGACTACTAGGTCGTAAGATAGGAGTGACAGGAGCTAAAGTAGTATCAGTACTATATATGTTCATAAGTATGATAATGATGATGGTCATATGTTATGAGGTAGTGTTTAGTCAGAGTACGGTATATGTAGAGCTATGGAATTGGATGGAGAGTGATACACTAAGTATTCATTGAGCGTTTAATTTCGATCCGATAGCCGTAATGATACTGATAGTAGTTAGTCAAATTTCATTTGTAGTACATGTATATAGTACGTGGTACATAGCCAATGATCCACATGTACAAAGATTTATATCCTATCTATCAGCATTTACATTTTTTATGATAATTCTAGTAAGTGCTGATTCCTATCTACTAATATTTGTAGGTCAAACATTCCCGGCCTAAGTGCTGCGTGAGTGGTATGTAGTACACCACTGTATGCTGGGAACCCCTAAAGCAAATCCTATGGAACAAAACTGTATTTGGTTATAGGTATAGACATATATATAGACAGGTGAAAATAAAAGTAGATGATGACAAGGGGTGGGGGGGGGTAATCAGCAGGAAACAAACAATTCAATAAGATTGTAGGTAGTAGGATCCTCAGAGACTATACGTGGTGCAGCTATTTCCAACTAGTACAGGAGTAGCTTGAAGATATAGTCCATTCTCTAGTGAAAGCTAGAGTATTTTATCACAATGAGCACTATGAAGAGGTTGCATATCTATGTCAAGAAAAAATTCATTTGTGATTATATAGCCGCATATGGTGTAATAGGACTGACTTAAGGTACCTATTTCAGTACAAGTAGGTACACTACTAGGTGATGGCTACATGCGACGGAAAAATATACGCATAAACCTGATATGACGTCTGGATAAGACGTTCCCTAAACATGAAAAACATGTGCAGTATTTTTATGATCTCTTCCAAAATATTACGCTATTTCCGCCAAAAGCAAAAGTAGTGCTCGGAATCCAGATAAACGTACTTGAAAAGTTTATAGTACTATTCGATTTATAACACGAGCTCTACCTTGTATTATTCATAACTTAGACCTATCTTATCTTCCTACTAAGGAAGGTACTTATGTTAAAACAGTACCTAAAAACATTTCCGAATTTATTACTGCACGGGGGACTAGCGCAATGGATAATAGAAGATGGGCATCTGACTATTTACAATCAAACTGTGTTTAATACAAATAGTTATACCCATTCTGAAATTATTATTCTACAAGAGGCTTGCTCTTATGCGTAATTTTTATCTTCGTACACGTACCACAGAAAAACGCCCCCGGTAAGTATCTGTGTTTTCATATTCCAGTACGACAAATTGTATCTCTGTCAACAATTGTTAGTCCGTATATGCTAGAAACTATGGCTATATTTTATTAAATAACTATCCCCTTTTCTTGTCATATGCAGAAGCTTCATAGTGCTAAATGACTACCAATACAAAAATGGGAAGGTATTGGAGTGCTTTCATATCTTCTAATTAATTTTTGATATACAAGGATTCAAGCCTCAAAGGCGTCGATTCAGGCAATAACAGTAAATAGAGTAGGAGATATATTTATTAGTATAGGATTTTTTGCATGTCTTTGAACATTTTCAAATGTAGACTATGGGACAGTATTTAGCCTAGCACCTTATATTTCAACAGTTACACTAACTTTTATTGGAATAATATTTATAATAGGTGCCATATCCAAAAGTGCACAACTAGGTCTTCATACCTGGCTAGTATCAGCCATAGAGGGTCCTACACCTGTAAGTTCAATGCTACATGCGGCGACACTGGTAACAGCGGGTATTTATCTTCTAATTAGAAGTTCACCTATTCTAGAGTATGCACCATTTGCTCTACTATGCATTCTATTCATTGGCCAGATGACTACACTTTTTGCAGCGAGTTCTGGTCTATTTCAGAATGATATAAAGCGTATAATTGCCTATTCAACGATATCACAGATGGGATATCTGGTTATAGCGGTAGGACTGAGTCAATATTCAGCAGCGCTAATACATATAGCCAGTCATGCCTATTTTAAGGCACTACTATTTATAGCAGCCGGAGGTGTACTACATGTGCGCCTTATGATGTAAGTTTGTCAAGCAGGTAAAGCCTGCCGTAATTTTCACCATATTACGACACCATCAGAGTAAGACGAGAGGGAAAGCCTCGGATTGAACATAGCATCTCTGCAAGAAGCGCTTGGTGAGGCATATAAAAGGCTAAGGAGTCTCTCATTGCGCAAGGTGTTCTTCCTATGGTTAGAGCTAGACTGTTCGAAGTCAAATTTCTAATGCTCTTACACACCAGGGAATAGCATAGCCTTTATAAGCTATTCCGAATGCAAATGGATATGAGTGAAGGATTCATTTGGGTGAACATTTCGGCATGTCTACCTATAAGGTCGATAAAGGAGATGAGTTGACAACCTAAGGGAAGTTAATCGACAAACCATGCAACTAAGGGATGGCCTAAAGAAGGCCACTTAACTAATATGGTCACAGAGCTGATGTAGTACCCGTTTGGAGTATCCAATCCATATACGAAAAAGCTAATTATATTCGAAGGGGGTAAGATCCAGCAGTCATAACCATATCCAGTATGAGATGTCACAGCACGGGTTATAGTGCAACAAATTATGTGATATGATATCAATACAGGATAGCCTAGCAAAATAAAAAAATCTAAATGGTGTAGAGAATCGTAATTTGTACGAGCTGATATGCAATCCACTATTTATGCAAATGGCGACCTATCACAATATTAAGAGTCAACGAGCTCAAGGTATCGTTAACTTTACAATGGGTTGATTTCCTTTTCAGGACCCCTTCGAAAGGGGTCCCACGCATATTACATGACGTGTGGTAGGGGGGGGGTCAAATGAACTGAGACTGAGTGGAGCAAATTAAAAGAGAATCCATTCTTTAAGCTAGGTTTAAAGATGAAAAAACCAACAAAAAAGAATATGTCAACCTCTTACAATAACAGCACCACCCAGAGATAAGATAATATTACATAAAATCTGATTGTTCGCCATGCCATTATAATATCATCATTCTGAACGCAAGGGACTCGGGGACTCGGGGACTCGGACTCACTTTTGTATACAGTGCACATGGGGTACCGACCTGGGTTGGGTGCTACACATCCTTCCCCAAAACTATTTATATAACATAAAAACCATGTACTTGAATTATGTTATGAAATATTAGTAAATGTTTCGATAGTATAGATCACTGTAAGCATATATTATTATATATTATGTCGAATTTTTCCCTATACAGACTGTTTACCAAACGGGCGTGAGAGCCGTGGTAATTAAAATTGGGTACATTTAAACATGATATGCGGGTATTATTGCTATGTTTTATAATTAGCCTAATTATAAGTAATATGATGTGGGGGGGGGGGGGAGTGTTATAGGCCGGCTTATCTAGTAATAAACATATAAGTAATGTAATAATACTAGCCAAGAAGTCCTGAAATATATACTCAAGCGTAAGTACAAACCAAGTAAGACTATATTTGTAAGGAAGGGACTATTATAATAATAACTATAAAAGACTAAAGTATGTTTGTTATGCGGATGATTGAACAAATGGAGTAATATGTAGCTATTCTGATGTTTATATTATTATATATTAGGTTATTCAATTCAGTGATGGTTATAAGTCTAATAGTGAGTCATACATGCATCAAATAAAAAACATGTATATAATAAGGTGGGGGGGGGGTAGAGCGATATGTATAGGAATGAATAGGTCGCACCATATAAAAAATACTAAAAATAGGTATATATATAAAAAAAATGCCAAACACTAATAGTGTAGAGCTCGCAGTACCCAAATACAGGATCTGATAAAAACTAAACTAAAAAGGTATGATTAATTCATAAACGACCTTAGTAAATAGTAAGCAGACTAAATATAACTCACAGAGAGATAATAATAATTAATAACTCAACTCTGTTTTTGTATACTCAATAATGACTAATGGGTACATAAGAACTCAGAGATAGTATTACTAATAACACTAGTACTTAAAACTTCCTGTGCAAATGAGCCGAATAAAACCTAAGAACCACAGCTCATGTTTATAAGAAAGAGGGTTAAATAATATACTGAGAGTAAGACAAAGTTCCTAACTCCAGATAACACGACTGATAGGATAATATGCGGTTTAATGTTAAGGTAATAGTCAAAACGATGCTTTTGACATGTCTAGGGCAGGTATAAACCATATAGTTTTTTGCGGTTATGACTACAGAGTAGAGATACATCATGTAAAATGAATGAATGATATACATTTTGATGTATATATCTATAGATAGGATGGGATTATACGAGTCTATAGTAAAATTAAACTTTACCCCGTCACAGAATCCTGCATATAAAAGCTAGGTAAAATTAGGATGGAGAGCCGTATGATGGGAAACTATCACGTACGGTTCGGGAAAGGGGCACTGCACGGCTATGCCCACCTCTCTATGTATTGTAGAGAGAATGGGTAAGGGATGTAGTGTTCTAGTTCATTCAATAGCAGACGAACAAGATATGAGAAAACTTGGAGGTCTTATGACTCTTCTTCCTTTTACATATACGGCCATTCTGGTAGGTAGTATAAGTCTAATAGCAATTTACCCTCTTTCAGGTTATTATTCAAAGGATCTGATTCTGGAACTTGCATATAGTCAATATACATACACAGGATTCCAAGCCTATGTAATAGGAACAATTACTGCCTTTATAACAGCCTTCTACTCGATGAGACTTGTTTGTATGACTTTCACAGGGATACCTCATGCAAGTCAACAACTTTATATACAAACTCATGACCAACCACTACTAGTTCAAATAACCTTCACTGTTCTTGCCATAATGTCAATCTTTTTTGGTTATATATCAAGAGATATTATAACAGGAATTGGAACAGATGGACTTATAAATTCTATAAGTCATAGACCCGAATTCGTAACACTAATAGAAGCTGAATTTATACCTCTAACAATGAAGCTAATCCCTACCATTATAACAATCTTTAGTGCGAGTATGACATTTTATCTTTACACATTTAAACCTCAGTATATTGTATATATATCAAGTGGGAAGATGGGTATCATCCTCACACGATTCTTTAATAAAAAGTGAATGGTAGATATTGTATATTCATGAGTCATCATGATGAGTCTAAGACTAGGTTATATTTGTAGTCAAACACTAGATAAAGGAAGCCTTGAAATAATAGGACCTACTCAAATTTCATCAGCTATGAATTCATGAGCTCATGGAATTAGTCGTATAGATACGGGTCTAACCACTTCTTATGCCACTTACATACTATTTGCAACGCTAAGTCTATCTCTTCTCACTATTTTTTAGTATGTTATGTTTAAATCCCCTTTCCTTTCATTAACATTTTTTTTAGGATCCGGATCCTATCCGGATCTTATCATATAATGATATATTATATTATAGAATAGATTGATTATCTATAATAATCAATATAATAAACCTAATATTAGGCTTCTCTTCTATAAAATAATGCTTTACTTATATTATATAATAATATATATAATATATATAATATAATGCTCCTAAATAATATAATATAATGCTTTTATAATCTTATGCTTATGCTTTAATAAGCATATTATACTACAATTAAACACATATAATGTTTATATAAAATAATATATGTTTATATTATATATTATAATGTTTATATATAATAATATAATGTTTATTTTAAATAATATTATATATATATATAATTATATAATGCTTCAATGATAGAGATATGTGTTCGAGATGCAAGGAGACATAAAATGGGCGTGACGTTTTACTTTACGACCTTTAATAGGCTAGGCGGGCTTTTACGTAATATAAAACTATAAAACATAAAATAGAATCAATTTATATATTACTAAACTTCACAAACAGCGTCATATATAGATAGCGGCCTAACCAAACAAAAAATGAAGCTATATGCAGCAACATTCTATCCACTACCGCACTTGTCTCAGTATGGTCAAGTTCCTAGGCATAGTCCTAAATTATATCTATCACGTTACAATCCTTAGAATAGTTAGAGTAATAAATAACTTCCCTCGCAGAAACTATATTAACCCCGCTATGCTGTTTTTATAGCACTAGCTAAAGCTCTAGCTCTAGTCATCTACTAGCCCTAGCTTTTAACAGGGTTAGGCTTTATGCCTAGTGCACTTATATTATATTAATATATATACAAGTAAATATAGAGAAGAGAGATGTGAAGTAAGGTTAGGTTCTATGTAAGGTTATGTCATATTGCGGTAAATTAATGTAAGATAATTGTTTGCGTAAATGATTAGGTAAGAATATTATATCTATAAAGGGGGGGGGGTATTGAATGAGTGAGGGTAGCGCATCCATTTCAATTTCGATAATATGGGATTTTTTTTATTCGAATATTATACAACCCTTCCTTGTGTAGTGTATATATGCATCCGTCCGAAGATGAGGGGTGTATACGGTGTAGTCTTTTTTAGAAACATATCTTTCGTCAAGAGAACATCACCCTGCGACATCCACGCCAACGATACTATATACGGGAAATAACTAAACTCAACTTAACTAAATTTATCATCATCCTAACCTACGTATGAGAGATAAATATGAAGAATATAAAATATAAATTTTGAGTATCTCAAAAATGAAAGAAGGGTTAAACAGAACCACTTAACACACACCCATGTATGTGTGTGACCAAAGGACAAGCTGCAACTGGAGAAGTGTAGCCGATTGCTAATCGTCTGATGATTATCATCTTGTGAGTTCGAATCTCATCTTGTCCATCTATATCCTTTTTATCGTTATAATAATATAGTGAACTTACCATAAAAAAGTGAATAAAGTGAAGATCTAATATAAATATATTTTTAACACAACGTGGTTCGGTTTGTGACTAATTAAAGCTACGCAGCCAATGTAAAGTAATAATTAATTTCTCCAAAAGCAATGCTAAGATAAAAATCTCAAACAAGTATTAAACAATAACTGTTTTGAGAGGTGATGTATATAATATATATAATAGAGCTGAAAAAGGGGCTGTTTCATATCATTATCATATAATTTACGCTCGATAAATTTTTACCCGCTTAACCTAAATAAATAATATATATACCATAATATTGACCAACCCGTCATATGCGTATGGAGGGGAGCATATATAATAGAAGAATAAAAGCTAAACTTTTAAGAGAGTTAGCGGTTATTAGTTAAGTGAAGTTTTATTCAGTGAAGTAATGGTAGGAAGAATAATATATTTAAGCCTTAAATTTATATAGTCTTGAGTAGGAAGTGATATAAAATAATTTATATTAAGTGCCTTCCATTACTAGATTACCTGCATGATGGAATTGAATAGGCGAAACCTATTATAGGTAAAATAGGCCATATATATCACCCACCTTTTTCGTGCGTCGCTAGTATATTATAAAATATATATATATAATAATATATAATTTATATATAAAAATATTATATATACCTAAGTAAGGGTGACGGTTAAAAAGGGCTGGGAGGGATTTGATTATACACGCAGCGCATAGTGCCTTTGTGGATAAACGTATTCTCCAGATAAAATATATATAATATATATTAGCCTTGCTTTAATTTATAATTAAAGTACCTAAGCTCAGTATCAGTATCTTTCTCCGACACGCATGTTGGGTACGTATTTATAAAATAAAAAAAAAATAAACACACCAACACTCTCACACCATGGTTATAAAAGTAAGGGGGAGGGGTTAGGCTAGTTAGCTCTGTTTAGTTATCCCTCTCTCGTCTGTCATATATAGAGGTTGGGATTAAATAAAGTTTAGTTAAGTTTACCGACCACCCTTAATAAAGTGACTACTCTTATTAATTTTAGTTAATAGAGAAAGCGGAAGTAGTTAAAATATGTTGTAAAATAGGCCTATTATTCGCGCGAATTACATTAAAACTTATAGTGAAGAAGGATCGGATCGCGCGAAGAGATAGGATTATAGAATACTATTCTATAAGTACAGTACTCTCTGCGTGTACGTGTTGAGCTCTATTCCTCGTGGGGTCCCGGTACCCCACACCTTTGACAGACCTTGACATTCGTATGTGGGCTGCTGCTATTATTATATAAACATTTTATCTTAAATAAAATGTGATCTTATCTAAATTTAGAAGGCTAATGTTGTCGGGCTGTGAATGAGGTGTCTAAGCTGCTAATGCGTAGAGTAAACTCGTCATTTTTAAGGGTAAAATAAAAAAAATATGAAACAATAAAGGGTAAATAAAAATCCTAACTACATCCTGAGATGTAGAGTGCTGGCGTGGTAATGATAAGAATCATCATCATGATGGATAGGCGTGATGGCATATAACCCTTTCATCAATAAATAGATTCGCTTCATAGAATGTTAGTCCTAAAAAATAGCTATAAAAAGGGAAAGGGGGGTTGATGTGTACAAGGTCGATGATGAAACAACGTCCGCCATATTTGTAGTGGTATATATGGGTGTATATGTGAATGTAGATGTAAAGATAGAGGTGGTGGTAAATGTGTGAGGGTATCGATATGGATAGATTAGATACATAAAGTACATCCATGTATCTATTTAAACAAAGCATATATGTGTGTGTAGAGAATTATTTTAGGTCCACTTTACTAAACTTTACTAAACTTAAATTAATGTCAACTTAACTTTACATCAATAAAACAAGGAGTAAAAAACGCACACGCATAAATGTTTTGTTTGTGTGGGGGAGGGGGGGAAGGTCTGAAATGTTAAGAACGCCTGATGAGAATGACAGACCAACGGATAGACATAGACCTATGTACAAAAAAATAAAACCCCAAAAATGGGGGGATGACCTGCAGAGAGTGGGTAATGAATGGTATTGTACTACTTTTTTTATATAAAAATATATAATACGCAAATGAATGGAATGGGTGTGTGTTAGAGCTCGATCAGCTCCTCATCTCATTTAATAAGATCCATACCTTTTATAGGTATCATATCCTATATATATTATTATATAATATATACCCAAGATATAGCGTAGCGTATTTAAGATGCGGTATAAAAGGTGGTGGATTTTATATTTAACCAATTAAAGGATTATAGGTTAAAGCCTACTAATGGGAGATGGGGGGGGGGGGGAGGGAGGGATAAGTGTGACCGTTTTTTTTTTATAGATCAGATCCTAAAAAAAATGGCTGATATAGATATATATAGAGTTAAGTAAGAGATAGTTATATATATATAGATAGAGTTAAAGTTATAGTATTCTATATTTATAGAATAAAATATATAGTAATATATAGAGTAGTAATATAATATATATATATATATAGAGTTCGAGTTATAGTTTTAGTTATAGTAATATAAAATTAAATTTTATAGTTAGAGTAATATATATGTCGTAGTATAAAAAAAATATATATATAAATATATATGTATGTATGTATGTCCATTTATTTTTATAGTTATAGTTAAAAATATGGTTTTAGTAATAGTTAGAGTTTTATATAAGTTAGGTATAACTAAAATAGAGGTAAAGTAAAGAAAAAGAAAATAAAAAAAGTTTATAAAAATAAAGGATAGGGATTAAAGAGCTGCAAGCGGGTTAAATTTAAATTTTCGCTGTAAGAGAATCGTTAAAGTATATGGGAACATGATAAGAGATAAAGTGATTAAAATGAGTATCTCTGCATACTGTAAAAATAAATGTCAAAGGCAAAAATATTTGTATGTACATCTAAGTACAAGATAACCGATCCAGAGAATATCAAGCATCCTGCGTATTTTATTTTTATAAAAAAAATAAGCTAATAGGAGGGCGAAGAATGAATGAGAGGTAAAGAAGATAATTTTAATGGTGTAAACCCAAGTTCGAGATACAGTAAAATGAAACATCAAAGTAACTGTTAAGAAAAATCAGAGGAGTTACTGAGAGTAAAGGCGATAGAACTCAGTAAAGGTCAGACAAACTTCATAATGAGATCCGTCTTCAAGACCATAAAGTACAGTATAGCGATAGAGTAGAGCCACGTGAGTGAAAGATAACGAGTTTTGATCATATAAGCAGATAGAGTCTATAGAGATGATATCGTACCTTTTGCATAATGGCGGGTTAACTAGTTTAATATAGCAAGATTCCGATCATGAAAGATATTGATTATATTATTTCAACCTGAATACCAAACCCGAATAATGAGATGAGCAGCTAATAAGCTATATATGATAACACAAATTCATAAATGTTTGTTTTGAGGGGGGTTAAATAGCAGCAGGATAAGGCCAAATATTATTTAATAAAATAAAACAAGCTCTAAAAACCTCGAAAAAACAGGATAGGATGAGTAAAGTGGGATGTTGTAGGTAGAGGGGGGGGGGGTATAAAAAATATGATCTGATGGAGTCCTACTTCTTAGGAAGATAGTTATATTAAAAAGACCTAAAACGACGTGATCTAAAGTTGATCAAGATTTAAATGTAAATATATAGCCAGCCTATGAACAAAGCAATCACAAACGGCTAACTATGCATCAGTGCAATGTGGGTTAATGTGTGTGTTGAAAAAAGAGGGGATGTGCCATATAGTTTATAGTCTGAACGAGTGGCTGTTACAGTAGCCTTCGATGAATTGACTTTAGTAGTGAAAAGCTAATCGAACGTCGTGATAGTTGGTTGTCTGCGAAACATGTTAGAGCATGATCTATCATGAGTAAGAGTAAACAGGACGAGTAAAGTAAAAATTCACACATAAATATTTATTTTCCGTATCATTTCTTTATGTCTCGTAGAAAGAAATAATATATTTTTTTTTATGCATCGGGACCTGGATATCCCCTCTTTTACTTTTACCCCACCTTAAAAAAAATTAACGAATAACAGGTAATGGTAAAAAAATGTCGCAGCATGGCTGTGCAGGGAGTGGGGGTTTGAAATAAAGAATTTAATAAGATAAATGACGGATGTCATTAGGAGGTAGATATAAATTTGGGTACAAATTGATTTAATTTAAAAAATTAATTAGATATCTAGAAGGCTAATAGGGCATAAAATTTATATGTATCTATGTGAGTTGAGCTCAAAAAAGTTTTGTTTAAGGATGATAGTTTCAGACGTATGATGATAAGGTCGTACGTCGAAAGGGAAACAGCCCTTAGTGTAAGTTAAGGTTCCTCATTAAAAGCCAGCCATTTAAAGTATATTTTTTGCATAGCCCTTCAACCACTCGTGGGGTGGGGTAGGGTGGGTTGAGTTGAAGATGATATGATAGAGGGTTAGAACGAGAGAGGAGGGTGATTTGAGTAGTTTAAAGGTTGTATAGTCTCCAAAGACAATCATGAGATGTGACTGGAAACATCCATTCTTTAAAGAGTACGTAACAGTACAATGATCTTGCATTTTTTTTTACGAATAACAGGGTAAAAAAAGGGGGGGGGGGGGGTATTTAGATAGATATAATAAAAATATATATAAAAAAAAAGAGAGACATACTCCAAAGATACAAGGACTTAAAATGTAAACCGATACTACACTCAGTGTTTAGATATTTGCACGAGAAAAAAAGTAATATTTTCAAGAACTCTCGATGGAGGGTAGCGGATAGATAAGATGATAGTAGCAGACCGTTCCTGTAAGGAATATTCATGACTCATGCCAAATAAATAAAGGCTAAAAAATTGATGGAGTTAATATAAAATATCGTGATGTAGTTTATAATGATATTTTATCATAAAAAAGAGTATAAGAGGAGTGAGTAGAATAATGAAAGATAGTTAAATGTGTTTCATATTTAATATATGTCAGGAAGTGAGAATGACTCGATGAGTAACGCTAAAATGTTTATAAAGAACATTCATCTTAAGTCTAGGATTTGCTAATATATATATCATAAACTCAGTACACATTAAAAATCAGCGTCTCGTCTCCCGCAGCATGGCTGTGTGGGGGGGGGGGGGGGGGGGGGAGGGGATGGGGTGATATGATTATTATACCTACTTACCTACCCAAAGAGGGAGAGATCAGATCTAAAATAATTTTGAGGGGGTAAGGATATAATGTCGGTCGTTTAAGCATGTAAGAAAGAGATGATGGATATATAAAAATAGTGTTAAACGGTGTCTAAGCTTAAGCTAAAAAGCTATAAAGTGATGATAACAAGGTATGTACTCTTTTTGTAATAGCAGAGACCACAAACGTTTTATTTTATCAGACTTCAATGTGAAGTGTTAGATAATAGTATGTGAAATTGCGAAGAGGGGATGATACGTATAAAGAACAGGAAAGATAATAAACTTAACTTAAATAATATCATGCCATTAACAGTAACCATTTTCCACAGTATGTCATGGTTTATAAAAAAGCTAAAAAAGCCATGAGGTGGGATTGTGGGTTGAGAAAGGATGAGATAGTAAGGGAAGCCGTATCATGCAACACAGATAGACTGATATGATAATATCAAGATGATAGCTTAATACATGTTAAGGAACTCGGCAAACTAACTCTGTAACTTTGAGGAGAAAGAGTAGTAGGTATAGACTAAATATAAGACCAGAGTCATGTCATGCCAACTCTGTAATATATTATAATATAACTACTCACAGATAATAGTAGGGTGCGACTGTTTAACAAAAACACAGAACTCTGCTACGGCGTAAGCCTTAGTATAGGGTTTGACTCTTGCTCAGTGTCTTATTTAAAGGGGGGGGGAATGATGTGAACGTATGTTTTTATTATAAAAAAGCCGTACGGTGTACGATATAAAACAGAATAGACGCATAGTTGCTTCTTCTAAATAATAAGATTAACAGCAGTCTTAACTATAAGGATTCTAAGGTAGTATCGCTGCTTCGCTGCCCTAGGTATAAAATAGGCTAAGCCAGCTTAGAGCTGACTTAGCAGGTTAGTTAAATATCTAGAATCTCACTATATGCTGGAAACTCCTAAAGCTATAAGTACCAGCCCTTCCTTTAATCAATACTATTAAAATAAAATAATGGATGACAAGGGCTGGGCTGGTGACAATATTATATATGAACAATGGACAATCAGCAGGGAACCCAATTCCAATGCTTAGTAGGGGGGGGGATCCTCAGAGACTACACGTGAGAAGTTGGTTTTACTATTTACTAGCTATTGACAAACTATCGATTAAAATAAAATAAAATAAAAATAAAAAAAAAATATGACAAATATAAAATATATCAATACAGATATTTTTGCATCCTGCCTGAGTTGTAGGATTTATGGAAGGTGAAGGTACTTTTTCAGTTGAAATTTAAAAAAATGCTCAAATGCGACTAGGAGTACAGGTACTTCTAAGTTTTGTTATTACTCAACATGTTATAGTTAGAGTAAGAGATGCTGAAATAATACTAAAATTAAAATATTTATTTAGCTGTGGAACAATTATTACAAATAAAGATACACAACAATTCCGAATACGAAATATTCTATATAAAAATTATAGACAATAACCACTACTAGATGCTTATCCTCTGCAAACACAGAAAGCACTAGATGCTAAAGCTTTTAGACAAGTTCCTAGGCTAATAATGGGTTAAGCACATCTTACTGAATCGGAATCTGAATCGGAATCTGAATCGGGTCTTCAAAAGATTCGAAACATTAAGAGTACTATAAATAGAGCAGAGCCCGGATATTTTAACAATAAATAATTAAGCAATATCCCTCCCTTAATTTGTCTTTTTTTGTTATATTTTTATTTTAAGTTTTGCTAGGTAAGATCAACTATGATATAGTCCAACCTTGTTAACTTATGTCGCCTTTAATTAATTTATAATTAGACATAAAGCGAAAGCGCAAGAATTATAAAGAGCGAAATTCCTTGGCCATTAAATGTGGTCCTGCATCAATAGAGTAACGATGCTCTAGCTGTCTTAACATGTAGGCTAGTGAAATTGAATTCGTCGTGCAGATGCGACGTATTTCCTGTAAGACAAGAAGACCCTATGCATCTTTACTGCCATTCATCATTACATTGAGTAGGCAAAATAGAGTAAATGTAAAAGTTTACAGTTTATTGAATGTTATAGTCAGTAGACTAAAAGTGATGAGTTTGCAGTTTCACTGGGACGGTGGCCTACAAAAAAATATCGTAGGCATGCTTAAGGTATGCTTAAGTTAGATGGAAACTAACATGTTATGAAAAACATAAGAGAGCGCAATAGTTAATGCATGCTTGAATATGAAATACAACAATATTCATATCCTCTAAAATTATATAAAAAAAATAATGAATAAATAAAGATATATATAAAGATATAATTTTAGAGTGCTATAGTGACCCTGTCACATGTCTCGGATACAGTGACAGAACAACGGATAAAAGATACGCTAGGGATAACAGGGTAATCGCCGATGAGAGAACAAATCGTCTCGGCACTTTGCCACCTCGATGTCGGCTCAGCACATCCTACTGGTGAAGAAGCTGGTAAGGGTTAGACTGTTCGTCTAGTAAAGTGCTACGTGAGCTGGGTTTGTATGCTCAAATAAAATAGAACGGCCAATAAAAGAAAGACAAAAAAAGACAAAAAAATAAACATGAGAGAGAGAGGAACCCTTGTACTAAGAATAAACAGGGATAATCGTGCAAGAACGACACAAATGACACAGTATTAGCACAAAGCTCTTGTAGGGCTAATGTTTAGTAATGGATAAATTTATCAGACGGTATATCCGAATGATAAGATGATAGCCGTATAGGGTTTATATAGGCTATAGATAGTTTTGTTTTGTTTCTTGGGCCCCTCGGCTTCGCTGAGGGGGGGGGACGTATGATATTGATATTTTTGATAACATAAATACAGCACCAAGAGAGATACGATACTTGTTACAGCTAATAATAATAATAATACATCCTTCAGATAAAAACTAAAACTGTAGCCTCCAATAAACCCCTCATTCCCCACGTGTGGTGAGGATGCGTGGAGGGGGGGGTCAAATAATGACAGAACGCTATTTTATATAAATAACTCAGGGCTGCACCTGCACGGCCTTATTTTTGTTAAAATAGTTTTAACTCATATCAGTGAACTACTAACCTCTGTAGCTCTTATTATATAATAAGGGGGGGGGTGGTAGTGTTTTGATTGGACCCGGGCGGGGGGTTAAAAACCCCTACCTTCCTTCACAAAGTATGAAGTAGAGCTACTATAACTTGTCATTACAACCTAATTCAATTCAGTATTATAACTCCACTCACTCCTAATATTCGTGATTAGAAAGATCTGTACATTATAACAATAGGGGGGGGGGAAGCTTGAACTTAATAAACAACAAGTTAGAGTAAGTTCTCATTTTAATAACTCTATGCTATAGAAAATCAATCGGTTTGTAGAGAGAGGGAATGTTAATATAGTATACCTTTTTTAGTTTATATAAACAGTTTATAATTTGTCTTGTTGTCAACATTTGTTTTGCGTAGCCTCTTCACAGCAGGCTAGATATGAGCGGATCCGATCTATAAAAAAAGAGCCCCTATTTAATATGTAAAAAATGTACTCCCTATCTATACCAGGTTGGTGTTGGTGCATAGAGGGGGGGGGAGAATGATAGAGGAAGATGAAGTAGTCTTATATTTTTATAAAATAGAAAACCGGGTGAATTGCAAAGACCACTCTTTAAAATAATCATTTATACAACTAAGGACTAACACACGCTCACACAGTGCAAGACTTAGGTAGGGGGGGGGGTGAAAGTATGTGATATCCAAGCATAGGAGTAATATGAGTTTAGAGAGTCAATCTGCAGCGAAGTCTGCGTCAGCACCTGTCGTAGCTGACAGCGGTAGACGCATGAACGTTCAACGACTAATAAGTGTGCAGTGCTAGCCATTTACCTAACACGAGTGCCCGGCAGGTAGGATATTCAAAATATGCTATCTGATGATATAGTCTGATCAGTGACGTGAGTCATTGAGCAAAGGTAAAAAAATACCTTGCAATAACATAATGTCAGTACGACGTGAGTCAGTACGGCTTATATCTTCAGGAAAAAAAGATAATAACTTCATAAGATCTCTTAGTACGAAAGGACCAGTAGATCGTGATCCTCTGGTTTTTATTTTGTTAAATATATTCTTTCAAGAAGAAAAAAATTCCTCGCTCATAAAATATATCATAAATCCTTATTTTTTTAAGCTCACCGCAAGGTGTTTAGGATAAGGATGTTATATTAAAATGAGTCAATCAGGCAAGCGGGGGAGTTATATATAAAAAATATATATAATGAAGAGAGAGATAGGTATAGCATTGAAGAGCAGCTACGATCAAGGATTTAAGTATTGAAAGCATATCAAATACGAAAACCAATGAAGCATTATCTAATTTATTTATTATAAAGACTTATCCTTTATCATATAATTAATTATATTAAGCGTAATAAAACCCTAAAAATAATTTAACTACTATGGCAGCGATGCCGTAACCTCTCTCTAGATTGCATAGAGAGAGGGCCGTACGTAAAAGGGGGGTTTTAAGGGTAATGATAGGGTTAAACAGTAAATATTAGGTATAGAGGAAGACAACCTCTTAGATAGGCAGTAGGTGAAATGTTTGTTCTTCAAAACCAGCTCAACTGTACTAATGACAACTAACTTTTATCATGAACATATACTTAGACTATGGTTACATTATAAATAATAGCCTTTAGTCCTTCAAATCCTTAATGATGAAATGCTACAGGTCTAATAAACTATATGTATATCTCATTAATTTTGAGATATAATATCTTCTCATCTTCACAGAAGAAGAATAAGATTCAGGCACATAATTTATGTGAGTATAGCTTATAATACACACATTTATACAATGAAGACAATCAAATAAAATCAAGGGGTGGGGGGGGGGGGGGGGGGGTGAGTGATGAATGCCAAAACCGAAAGGGTTCTGTTCTGTCATGTTAGATCAAAATTTCATAAAAAATGACAACATGCTGTTTATTAAAGAAAAAAAATTCACACCTAAGAACCATGGCATAAGGGTGTACACTATAAACAATGCGTTGACTTATAGGGTTTTGCATGGGCATAGTCTTGCACCGTATAACACTGCAACGCATGTATCGAGTGTGGACCCATTTCATTTTTAGAATCATACACGTATATATAATCAATCATATCCGCGTAATGAAATATATAAACATATCTTTATCCATATATATATAATATATTTTTATATAAAAATAAAAAAATATATCACTATATTTATCCTTATATAGTGATTCATGTAATGTGTGAATATCTTCCAACTTTAGACTCTAAAAATTTAATTAGCATACTATTTTTAGTTTAAAGTAAAAGGTTAAATAAAAGTTAAGTGACATTTTCTTTTTATTGTTTTTGTGCTCATCATCCTCTCTGGATGTAACTATAATATAGTTATATATATAGTATATATCACCTATCAGTGATATAAAACCCTATTGCTATTCCATTCCATTCAATTCTATTCTCTACTATCCTATCAAATAGTCCAGTCCTTATATTAGCACTTTTAGGCTATTCTATTTTGTAGCTGTTTTACTCTGTTGCTATTATATAGAATAGAATAATATATCCTATGGCTATAATAGCAATCAGGTTGTATTCATGCATAGTATAAAACTACACCTGCTATGGATCTATATATATAATATATATTGTGAAGGTTATTATTGCTAAAAAGGATAAAAAACAGGGGGGGGAGGGTCAGGCTAAGGGGTAGGGTATTTTTTGATTTAATGTACAGATAATGGCCGAATGGTGAGGTACGCTCTCTGGGCGGGCGATGATGCGAGTTCGAATCTTGCTTATCTGAATGCTTGTCTAATATAAAAAAAAGTCCTAGACAAAATGGCTCGCTCTCGCTCATCATGGGTAGCACCGCTGGCTATTCCGATCGATAGACATTATCCAGCCCTTATAACCTGAAACTGCTTTGTGACCCATCTCATCTCTTTATGGATAGTTAGATCGGATAGTGTCAGGGATCTATCCTATTCAGTTTCCCTGAAACCCAACCCTTTTTTAAAATAATATATAGTATAAGGACAAAACTTTTTATTTTTTGAAAAAGGGATATTATAAAATTATATTATTATTATTCTAATATTGCAGTTTAATAAAACTACGGACTATCCATAACTCAACTCAACTAAATAAAACTATACCTTCAGACACAGAGCATAAAAGACATAAAAAATATTTAATATAAAATTAAAAGGTGTGTACTATATTATATATATATATATATATAATATAATAATAAATATCCTATAATATAAAATAATAATAAAAAAAGATCCTATATAATTATATATAATATAATAATATAATTATAACATATATATAATATATAAGATCATATTGAATATAATTCAATAATATTATACCCTATCATATCAACAAGGAACCGCAGCTAGATGGCCATATGGCTAATATGATAAATAATTAGATAAAAACACCGAGCGAGAAGGTGTATGCCTCATGTGGTTAGGAGCTAATGTACACGAGATGCAGCGCTTATGCGTCAGAGCAAGAATATGATATTGGTTAATTATATTTTTAAACCTTCACTTACTAATAAAACTTGCGGCGTAGTGTAGGTTGTAGAACCTTGATGAAAGGGTTAGTAACTAAACATATATTCCACATATGCGGAGTAAGCAGGTGGAGTAAAGGGTTCATCCATATAGAGTTGAGTAGAGTTGAGTAGAGTTGACAATGGGGGGGTGGGGGGTTGGGAAAGGGATGGAGGGGGGAAGTATCCATCCATATATATAAAAAAAAAACTACTATAAACAGTGTAGGGTGAGGGTGGGAGGTGTGGGTCACCATACCCTATAAATATATGTATATGAGTAATGAATAGGTTATATAGGAGTAGTGATGGTGAAAAAAATATTTAATCTTATAGATGTAGATATTCGATCTGATTCCTAACACCCACCCTATCCCAGCCATGCTGCGTGGGAGGGGGTCATATATATAATATATATATATATATAATATATAGTATAATTATATATATATATATAATAATATAATAAAATAATTATAATAATGAAGAAGGGTAAAATATGAATAGAGAGAGATTGATAAGTAAGTTTTAATTTTGATTAAAAATTTGAATTTGATTCTCTATCAAAAATAAATAAAAGGGTATAGCTCAATGGTAGAGTAACGGTCTTCAACACTGGATGTTATAGGTTCAAATCCTATTGCCCTTGTAAAACGGCTATAATATCATGATAGGAATTATTATAATATATATTCAGGTAAAATGAGGGGGGTGGGGATAATGTTTTTGTTTTGAGATATAAAGTATAAAGAAGGTTTAAATAACTAGATAAAACTAATAGCCCCTAATAGGGCTAGTGTTATATTTATGATGAGTGATGTTCAAGAATACGGGAAACTAAAAATTAAAGGATATATAATATATATATACGAGGTTAAGGGGGGGGATGAACCAAGAATGGGGGGGGGTGTAATAGAGAATAAAAGTCAATAAAGCCAAAGGCAGCAAATAAAATAAAGCAGGCATAAAAATAAGTATAAACAGGATAGAGTGTCCTGCCAGGTAGTTTTATTCTTTGTTGTAACTCATATCCTATCATATCCTTTATGCTCAGATGAGTGGATAAAAAGAGGCCCTACCCATATTGTTTAAATGAGTTTTTCTTTGTTGAGAGCCTTTATCTAATTTCAATAGAAACAGAGAGATATATAAAAATATAAATTTGAAGAGAAATGAGATGTGAAGGGGGGGGGTAGTAAGGAAGGGACAAAAATAATCAACCCATGTCAACGCGTATTGTATAAATATAAATATTTTTATAGCTGTAACAATGACATAGTAAGTAATAAAAGACTAAAGCTATGCAACAGGATAAGCTATCAAAATAACAAATAAAAATGCTATAGCCATGAAAAGCTATAGCCATGAGATGCGCAAGTACGGGAAATCTCATAACCCGCTGCGCTACAGTTCCTGCGTTTTAGCTTCTGTTAAAAAGGGTCAACCTGTTCAGCTTTATACACGCTAAAATACCCTAAAGAATATAAAATATATAAAATATAAATATCGCTCGCTTTCGTGAAAGACTAGGCTAAAATTAACCGAGTGAGCGTTAAGCTATCATAAGTAGATAGTACAGAGTAGAGAGTTGTGAATAGAGTGTAGAGGATAGGGAGTTGATAAGTCATATAAGACCATGATAATGCTTTTCCTTTCAATAAGCAGCCCCCCCCGCCGAATTTGGTGTGCATTATTTTTTATATATAAAATACTATAACTATAGGGTCCCCCCGCCGCGATTGAAATATAATTATAATATAATAGTTGTCATCATGTATATAAAAAAAACCGCCGACCCGACAATTTTGTGTGGCTATGGCCATCTCGTTATAAGCATAATCGGCGTAAAGTGGTGCATATATATAATAATATGTTTTTGGTGCAAATTGGGCAGAGGACACTCGATAGAGATATAGGTCGAGTGTTGATTGTCTATGTCTAAAACGTGTGAATGTCTTTAGAATGATGTGATTTTGATTATATGAGATTCCCCACATTCGACTATTCTGCCGGCTCCTATTATATTCATATGAATATTCTCAGGGATCTGATATATTGGTTTTCAATAACTAGAACTATTACTTAAAAAATAACCACGACTATAACTATAATAATACTATAGTGGCTACGCCGACTCTTGAAACTTAATTTTATGTGATAGATAAAAACGTCCACTTAACGTCCTATTAACGTCTGCTAAACTTTTTTAACAGGGTAATGATCCTAGTTTCAGTTTATGTTGAGTTTATTAAAATATCTTTTCATGATATTTATGAAATAAAATTGAGTCTCAAAAAAACACGAATGATTTTAGATGCTGAGAGAGAATAAGATAGGAAATGTGAGGGGGGGGGAGGTAAGACCATGTACCCTGTGAAAAGATAAATTCACATGTAGGCTACTGCTAAGAAGGTTGCCAAAAATAACTTTACGTGTGATGTAATTGTAATCCTCACAAGATTATCGAATCGAGAATATCATTCAAAGTAAGATATAAACGACGGCCACTTGAAGTAGATGTCAACAAGTTATCCCACAGGGTTTTAACCACTTAACTTTTAAAACTAAATCCACACACACGCAGAATGTCGATGTTTTATAACATTTTGCGGTGAATAATACGATGTTCTAATGTGTAAACCGGTATAAAATTACATTTTATAAAATGCTGTATAAAGCAAGCTAGGTATATTAAATATAATATAATAATATAAAAAAAGGACTCATAAGCCCTAGTGCAAATATAAATGGAGTTCCAAGTATATAAACATAATTAAGAGATAGACTGCCTTATCTTTTTTGATCCTTATTGCTCATGCATCGTCATGAGATTTTGTTTCTGTATAAAACCTATTTTTTTATATTAATTTATAATTAAAAAAATACTATAATAAAAAAATATAGCCCAACCGACCCGACCAATATAAATCGAACTATTGTTTAGAATAATAAACAATCTTCTTGTAATATAACAATAGTTTATACTAATTTTAATAAAAAAAAACGATAGTGATGGGTAAGTCTATACAAATAGATAGAGATAGGGGGGGGGTATAAGAACAAAATAGTATCAATATAAATGTTGACTAGGCTAAAAAAAATTAAAACATGCTACAGAGTGCTAAAATTATCGGAAGTGGTCTTGCAACAATTGGGCTAGTTGGAGCTGGAGTAGGGATTGGAGTAGTATTTCACGGTCTGATCAGCGGTACAGCACGAAACCCTGCCATGCGAGGTCAACTATTTACATACGCAATTCTAGGATTTGCACTAAGTGAGGCGACGGGGCTCTTCTCTCTCATAATATCTTTCCTACTGCTGTACTCATAATAACTTATTCCTATCCTAAAGTTATCATTGCTGGACTCGTGTATATGTAATAGCACTCGTTCAGCAACTTTTATTTTGCTATATTCATTTGAGAATGTGCAGATAAAGACTCATGACGTAGCTTTTAGGACAGCAACTAAAGATAAGTCCGGTATCTATTCTATGTTTGAGAGAATTAGGTGAATAATAAGCAGCTTTATGTAGGTAGTGCTATTAATCTACGATCAAGAATTATAGATGATATGCAGACTTGATAAAAATTTGATAATGATGATGATCATTAAAGCCATAAATAAGTAGGGTATTGAAAATTGTATTCTTGTTGAATACACAGCACAGGATTCAAGTAAGACAACTATTCTATTCTAGCAGCAGAGCCAAATTGAATCGAGAGACTAAAACCCTCATATAACCAACTAATGGTTGCTGGTTCTAGTCAAGGATATAAACACACACCTGAGGCAATATAAATAGCAATAGCACACTTTTTATCTCACAAAGGATGCAAGGTAAGACTAAATCAGCCGAGATACGAGCTCAAAGATCAATCAGAATCAGAATAAGAGGGCAAAATAACTTTTATGGAAAGAAACGTACACCTGATGCTATTGAAAGACTAAGACAATGGAGCACTAAGTTTTTATACTTATAAAAAACCATGGCTATGTAACTAGTTTCACTGAGCGGGTTTTTTACCCGAGCTAGGTTCTCAAACAGAACGATCAAGGAGACTAGCGGCCATAATACTTTTGATAACATCTCAGACACTCAAGACTTATGACGGGAAAATATTTAAGAATCGTTATAAGAAAGATCCCGTCAGGCTAAGACCCTGATCCTAACTAGGTTTTTTTAAGCGCTAAGGTTATCTTTTCTACTACTATATTATAATAATATCCCCTTATTATATAATAGGACTGCACACTCGTCCAATTTTGGACTAAAATGTAATTATTTGTGAATGTACAGGATTCTATTTATGACAACGAACTCAAGAATAAGATTCAAAAAAAATAAAGTGTTTGAGAAAATAGTGAGAACTGTTAATTTTACGTAGGTAGCACTATTACAGTTAATATACGACCGAGAGTAAGGGATTATATGCAGTCAAGTCATATATAAGTCTTCAAAGATGAAATATCCTATCATTAGAGCTATATACAAGTAGGGTATTGAAAGTTTCATTCTCCATATTGTTGAATATACAGATTCTAGTAAGTCAGCTATTCTAGCGGCAGAGCAAAGAGAAATGGATAAGCTAAAACCTTCATATAATCAACTAACTGTGGCGGGGGGTCTAGTAAAGGTTATATTAAACTTCCGAAACCAGAGTTAACATCACTCAGAAGATGCAGGGGTAAACCTAAATCCGCCTCGGTACGAGCTCAAATATCGATAAGGTATATCAGAGGTGTTCAAACCATACCATACAATACCAGACCATACAATACCTTTTATGGTATAAAATAAAACACAGTACCACGGCAGTAGGACGGACTCCTAATACAACCCAACCTGCTCTAAGAAGAACAATTTCCAATAAACCATGGCTATGTAACTAGTTTCACCGATCTGATGAAACCCGAGCTAGGTGTACAAACAGAACGATCTATGAGACTAGTAGCTATAAAGATAGGAACAACTAATTGGACACTTCTTCAATATGATATGAAGAATCTTTAAGAATCGTTACTTTATCACTATGGTTAAGATCCCAACAAGATAAGTGTGCAGATCACTGTTGCTTTACTCATTATAAAATACCTTATCACACCCTCAATGAAATGAAAACAATTATTTTTATAAATATAAAATAACACCTGTTGGATATAGGCTTATATATATTAGTTCCTGTTCAACAGGTTACTAACCTACATTCTTTTGTAAATGTACTAGTGTATATCCTGCGGCGGCCGGTGATATAAATATCAAGCTAGTAAGTAAAGGGAGTTATGGTGTTTATTTTTGAGAAAATAGTGTGAAAGGTGAGTTTAATGTGGGGGGGGTGTCATGCTGTATATAACCTGATTCATTCCTGATGGGTTATATACAAGATGGATATAGATGTAGGCATAAAAAGGATTAGATCCTTATTATTATAAATAATAATAATATTTATATTACTATATATATATAGTACTCTATACAGGATACATCATCATATGATATGATAGCAGAAGAGCCCAATGGAATAGAATAACTGAAGCCGCCGCCATTATATAATACCCTAAATGATAAAATTTAACAGCCAAGCTTCAGCTTCCCTCAGATATATTTACTTTACACTCCTGAGGCAATAGCAATAGCAGGGGACACTCAATCATTTCACAGATGATATAGGGTTATAAAATATATCCAGAGTTATGAGCACGAATCTATATTTTGCATACAGGTCATACCCATACCCCCCCATATTTAAAGGTATAAAACACACACACACCCGAAGCTAATGAACTCGACCCTCAGCTTTTAAAATAATTTTATCGAACAACTTTTACTTAAAATAAGCATTGTTTAACAACGAGTTGAGTAAATTATCAACTATAAGGTGTACAAACCGAGAGTTATAGTTATATAAGACAGACATAGACATATTTTAAACTAGGGATGAGATCAAAAAAACAATACTACGGTAACAATGAATTTGAATTGATTGGAATGGAATGTAATCATCGTTACCCAAATGACAATAGCTCAAATAATATCAGGGTTGGAATTGGAACGCTAGGGTTATTAATAATTATTGACTATAAATAAAATGCATAACAATGCCTGTCATGCTAACGTATATTTTTATAGCACTAACCTTTGTAAATTCCGTATATATTTATATATCTTTTAAATAGTGTACTTTATTATAAAATAATAAGGATAAATCCTATCTTGGGGTTAAAAAGCTCTTACTCTAGATTATTCACAATAATAACTAAGAGTCATTAATGGGTATGGGTATGTGATGTATCCATCTGGATGCTACAGCAGCTCGCTCTTTTACTGAACGGAACGCACCAAAAATAGTTATTTTATTAAAATAAGAAGTGTTCATAGAAGACAATACAATACTAGGGGGGGGAGTGGGTTATAGAACAAAACCCCTTTCTCCCGACTAAGTCATAAAAAAAAATAAAATCACCCTAGTTATTGCATGAGTAACACTATAGTAGTATGTTGTATTATAAAATAGATATATTCGTGAAATGACTAGGCTAAAGACTGAAATTATCAGTTTATTGACATGTTAACTCCAGTAGCCTCGCCTCCATCAGGTTGTATTATTTTCATGAATATGTATATTAGGGATAATTATCAGTAATTTTATTTTAATCAATATAAAAAAATGATAGCTTTAGGATTAAAATACCGCGGCGATTCTCTACTCCTCTATCCAAGCACCCCTGACAGATTCGAATAGTCCAAAACCTAGGCCTTTGGAACGAGGAAAGGAAATAAAAAGTTGGAGAGTTGTCTTGTTCTTGTCTATCCTCAAGGGATTGTTACGTTATGGTATGGGTTCAGGCGAATATTATATTCTTGACCCTATAGCTCTAGCTAATAGGATAATTGCAGATGGCTGGCTATCTTTGCAAGCGATAGGGGTGTTCTGATTCTTTACACAAATATATTTAAAACCTTGATGTAGGGATACGTCATACGCTAAAGATAAAGTATGGAGTCAGTTCAACAACACCCTTCCACGTAGAGATGTTCATAAGATCGATAGATAATGTCGTATTGCATATTTTATATATATATATATATAATTGCTACCCACCTTTTACCCTCTATTTCATAATTACGAGAGAGAGGATGGGGGGGGCATTATAGATGCTTACAGTTCAGTTATAACAAAATGAAATGTTGACTCTATTGTAATATAAATCACAACAGGTACTAAATAAAACTATATCCATCCCATCCCTGCATACTGTTATTCAATAAATAACAGTATGTTATAAACGCCGCTGCCCGCGCATATTATACATTTCTTT
>JASXTE010000448.1:0-45358 GCA_030280995.1 Hemileia vastatrix | reverse complement strand
AGGGTATAATATAATTAAGTATAGTATTCTCGCGATGAGATAGAGATGGGTTCCGATAGAATAAAAGCAGCACGCACTCCTTATTCTCTGTTAAGTATAAAAAGAGAAAGAGTTTGAATATTCCCTTCTCACATATATGCGTGTTGAGAGGAGTAGGTGGTATAACGGAGCGAGACACCTAGATACTACTATATTCTATTCTATAAAAGAATAGGTTATAGGATCTAGGGGATAGGCATAATAATAAGAGAGACTAATTTTGATAGCCTTGCAATAAAAAGGTAAGTTTACGAGAGAGGGGGGGGGAAGTAATATCACAGAGAGGAGGAATAAGATCACAGAGAGAGGGATGATCAGGTGAAGGGTATAAATAAAAATTTTTTTTTTTTATAAAAAAAATTTTTAATTTAATTTTAATTAAATTAAAGAGGTAAGTCGGTAGGTATATTGTTTTAAGCTGTCGAATCAGGTAGAGATAAAAAAAAAATGGCTTCACATTTTTTTATGATAAAATACCCAAGGTAAGTGTTTTTAATAATAAAAAATGGAGGGGGGGTGGTAGAGTTATGAACTAACAGTTATATCAAGATGTAACTTAACTAGCAGGTACTAATAATACCTAGTAAAGAACAAGCAACGTAAATAATCAATCCCCATTGAGTTGAGAGGGAGAGTTTGAGGTATACTGAGCACCACACATACAGTGCTGCGTTTTGTGTAGGGTGATGATAATAGAAGTGTTAGTTAAACGGTATAACACATACCTTACGCGTATGAGTTGAGAGTTCGATTCTTTCACACTTTATTAAAAATAATAACAACTGCCATATACTTTATATTTTATTCATCTACGTTTTTATAAATAAGGTAGAAGAGAGATAAAAGCTTAAGCACCAGGGAATACGATAGAGTACAAACAGTGTCAGTATCCATATAAAATGGAATGTACCACTTTCATGGTCTTTTAAAGCCGATTATATAAAAATATAGTATAAAAAAAGGGGGTGGGGGGGGGGGGTAATAAATATTAATAATAATGTACATTTTTCCAAAGTGTAGTGTAGATACAGAATACGATAAAGTAGCACGGTATTAGTCTAATGATAGTGTATAAAATAGTCCAGAGGATATAATATGAGCGAGCGATATTTTTTATTTATAAAAAAATAGATTTGTGCTCAGTCTTTCGTTGAGCACATAAAAGATATTTATATGTTTATGTTTAAAAGGACAACGGGATATGGAATGTAAAGTGCTCCCGAGACCGTACGAATCATATAATGGTTTAATAGTGCAAGTCAAATAGAGAGGTATATAATAGGAATAAAATAAAGAGGTTAAATGTGCTCAGTAGTTATAGTTAATGATTCACTAAATACAGAGTCTATATAAATATATAACCCCTCACTTTTTTTTCAACACGTGCGTGGAAGGGAGGGAAACAGAATGCGATAGGAGCTATAGCCTGGGATTCGACATAATTTTTTTGTCGCTATATAAGAGAAGAATAAAAAGAGCCTTTTTCTCAATCTCAACACTTCAGTTGTATGACTAAGTCCAAAGCGAGCTAACCTGAGGGATATAAGATGATGTTGCAGGGTGATGTGATGCATTTTTAATTTTACGTGGAAGTTGTATCTATGTAAGATAAATAAATTTTTATGTGTGATATGAGCGCTATATGAGCTATATAATCATCAAGGACTCATAAACAAGTGCTTAAACATTCCATATATAGACACAGGTGTGGGGGGGGGGAACGGGTGTAAAGTTATGAGGTGTGAGAGTAACAACCCAAAAGGATTAAATAATAACGGATTAACACTATAGAATGTACGATAAGTGTATAAAGAAAGATAATGCCAAATTGAAACCCACTAACACGACGGGCATTATGTATGCCTAGTATATAGGTATAGATGATTGTAACTTAAAATGTACAGGGCGTAGCATAAGCACACAATGCTTTACATGAACGAAGTTTTAGGGTATGGGTATTATAAGGTCGTGTACGGTATTAGAATAAATAAGCCGTAAAGATCCGCTATACCTAAGATATATAAAGGGTTGCGCAAGCGCATGCGCTTGCGCTTGCGCGGCGGGTTACCCTCAGATGTATCGATATTGTAAATAAAGTGGGCCTCTGTGATGTGTCAACATCAAGATGAGGTATACCTCAACCCTACTTAAAATTTTTGAGCGTTAGTGCTTTAGGAATGGGTGAAGAGATATCAGTTGTAATAAGGGGGGGGAAATAAGTTTTCAGTTCATATTCCTCTCTAAACTACGCAGGTCACGTAGTTGAGAAAAGTATTTGAATCATAGCCCTATTTGATAGGGTAGCCATAATATGGCGGTAATATTAGCTAATCTAAGTAAGATGTACACACATTTAAGTGATGTTTGTTCACACAGCTATTAGGCTAATATTAATCTATTTAATAGAAGAGGGTTAGTTTAAGATAGTGATGAATATGTTACACAGGTCAGATGCCTATATATAGATACGAAAAGTATCTTGGTCGGGGGGGGATAAAGAGATTGATATGAATTGATTTAATTTATAAATCACAACCCTTTTCAATAGTTATAGTTCTACAGATGATATAGCTGAGCACAGTGAAGTATGATAAAATACTAACGGTGTCATATCCTTAAAAAAAAGAACAGACCAAAACAATACCCTATAAATAAGATTAAGATTTTATTTATAAAAATAGGCTTTATTATAGGAGATAACTTCAAGTAAGGAATAATAATAGGAGAGGGAGGTAACAAATATGTGAAGGTGAAGGGTGGGGGTCCTATAAGGTGAGCAATGTTAAGCTTACCTCATGTTAAACATGTTGTATGATGAGACCCTGAACCAAAAGCTTTATGATATGATATGATATGATATGATAAGATATGATATCTTAGGGGGGGTTGGTGGTAGGGTGCGCTCCGTCTTCCGCTAGAGGAGCTTGCATCTAATAAAAAAAAATGTTTATTTTTCCATTTACGACAGTATATGCCGATGCAGCCTACCCTTGACAATATGGGTTTCAAGATTGTGCAAGTCCTACACATGAGGGTATTGTCATTCTTCATGATACAATTTGTTTTTACGTGCGCCGTTTAACCCTACCTGACGTAGCCTATAAAATAAGGGTATCCAACCTGACGGAAGAATGGATAAAAGCACTTTTCCGGATGTTAGTGGAAACTCTAAAGTCCGAAGCGAGAATGAAAGCGGCACTTGTATGATATTTCAATATAGAATGTGTCCGCAAGCTAAGATTGTCATGATTAGGATAACGAACCCGATTAACTATAAAGTGGTGCCCCAAAGCATGGCTGTAGAAGAAATAGTAGAGGACAGTTCTGAATGAGGATCAAGATACGGTAAAAGTCTTTGATGCATCTGTCAGTCTTCAGCACAGCATCGCATAGATGTGAAATATGGCGGGAATCTAAAACAATCAATAACGTCATATATAGGTAACTCGGGATACTCTAAGGGTCAAAAAACCTATGAGTACGGAGCCTTCGTACTAGGAAGTTATAATACTGAAATATATAAACAATAAGAGTTCAAGATATTATAGTAAAAAAGCTTCTGAAGGGGGGCAGGTAAACCAAAAGGTTGATTTTAATATAAACATTAACTGTGATCAGGGCGTTCATAACATAAAATCAAATACTCATAAAATAAATAATGTAATTCACGAAATGGGCCAACTTGAGAATATCATTTCAAGCTATGAAGCAATAAAGAGCGAACGTGGGAACCTAACACCAGGAACAAACAAAGAGACTATAGATGAAATGTCTCTAGCATGAATAGAGAGAACATCTAAAGATATCATTGCAGGTAAATTCAAATTCAGTCCTGCAAGTCATAATTCCTAACCTCCCCCCTCTCTATACCTGTTCTTTCTCTCACAACAGCGAGAGAGGGGATGAGCCACAGAGAAAAAGGGGGGGGAGTGACAAGGGAGAGAGATGAAGTCATTCAGAGAGCTATGGCTCAAGTGCTTGAAAGAATTTATGAGCCTCTTTTTATGGAGACAAGTCATGGTTTTAGGACAGATCAGTGTAGCCACGGTGCTATAAATACATCAAAACCTATTTCAGAAGTGTAACATGAATTATTGAAGCAGATTTCAAAAGTTGTTTTGACAGGATTCCACATGATAAACTAATAGCAATTATAAGCGATAAAATTGGATGTCCTAAAACACTTGCTCTGATTAAGAGTGGGCTCAAATCAGGTAAAATTATACCCATCCCTTCCTCTATCCACCAACCTTATTCATCACAAGAGCGAGGGGGAGGATGAGTTGCAGAGGGGAGTGATAAAGGATCCTCAGTAAAAAGGACATATGGCGTTATAAATAAACTACTAGCCCATATTTATCTACATACTCTAGATAAATACATAGCAGAGCTTATAAAGTCGGAAGAATATAATAGATGTAACCGAAGAAGACAGAATCCTGACTACGCACGAATGCTGTATAGACTCAAAAACAATCATGAGGATACAGTTGAAATTCGAAAAAAAATGCGAAATATACATACAGTAAGAAGGCCTTATTATGATTCAATATGACCCCCCTCCCCCGCATATGACGTGTGGAAGGGGGGGAGGAGAATAAATTATGTAAGATATGCTGAACATTTTATTATTGCATACACAGGAACTCACAAAGAAGCTATTGAACTGAGACATAAACTAAGAATATTCTGTAAGGATGTACTAGGACTGGATATAAATGACGATCAAACTAGGGTAGTTAAATTTAATAAAGGGGGGGGGGTACATTTTATAGGTGCTCGAATGAGTGATAAGATCCTTAAAGAAAACCCGATAAGAATAGCCAAATATGGTAAAGATTTATATTTAATAAACAAGTTCGAATAGAAGTACCCAAACTAGATCTCCTAAAAAAACTAACAGAAAAAGGATATTTTAAATATAATCAAGCTATAAACAGATACGTCCCAACAGCTTTTCGTAGTATAACAAATAGGGATCATCCTGAAATTCTAAAATCCTTTAATGCGGTTAGCCAGGGTATTATAAATTATTATTCCTTTGCTGATAATAAGTCTTCTCTAGGTTCAATTATACATGGTATAAAAGGGTCCTGTGCTCTAACTCTAGCTCTAAAATTTAAACTAAGAACAGCAGCTAAAGTTTATGCAACCTTTGGAAAACATCTAACTTGAAAAGATACTAAAACAGGTAATAGTATCCGTTTTAAGCTCCTAAATTTAGTAGAACACGTACATTCCACATTAATAAGATAATTAAACCTAATAAAATAAAATAAAAATAGGCTCCTCAAAAAGACTAATATAACTAAATAGAATATAAAGTTTAGGCAGCTTGTGTGATTTGTGGGGGGGGGAATGTACTAGCTAAAATACATTTTGTACCTGCTAAAATACATCATGTAAGATCTGCTGCATCCAATATTCCATCCCTACTGGGATCAGAATCCGATCCTCTCAGGATCGGATAGGATCGAATCCTATATCTCTCTAACTGTTGTGAGGAAAAGAAGAAGATGGGTAGAGGAGAGGAGGGGTGGGGGGTATAAAGATAGAAGAGTGAGCCTTAATGATCAGATCATATCCAATATGGATAGACTGCTAAAATAACGGTAATTAAATATACTTTATATTTCATAATGTAAGCGGAGCACAGCCCTCCTTTGGCTCGGCTCACAATTCAAAAACAGCAACAATTTACGGCGTAAATAAAGGGTAATTAAATCCATCCATTTCGTTAAAAAATAATAATAAATTTGTGTTTAAGGTTTGCTGGAAAGCCGTATGAGCTGAAAGGTTCACGTACGGTTTGGGATGAGGTTTAAATTATTCTGTTTCGTGTAATTTCTTCCTACTTCACCTAGTTCTCATTTCATTTCTTGTATTTTGAGTACTGGGATCAATTCTAATTAATTTTAATAATGAGCGACAGGCAATTGTACATAAATATCAAACTCATGGAACTTTTATTGAACTGATTTGAACAATTACACCAGCTATAATTCTAGTGGCTATTGCTTTTCCAAGTTTCAAACTTCTATATCTGATTGATCCTATCTCTGATAAAGACCTATTTAATATAATAGCAAGTACGTCAATGATTAAGCGTATTAATAAATAATAAAGAAGTAACAGCTATGCCTATAATAAAAATTAAAACAACTTGTACAGCCGTAGTTCCTTATCAAGCTAGTAAAAGTTGCTCGCTCTGTTGGAATTAATATTAATAGATGAGTTTATCAATAACTAAGCCTACTAAATAAAAAAAATACTTTTGGGGGGGGGGTACCCTTCTAGGAGATGCACAGCACATCTTTATAAAAGTTAGACGAGTAGCAATGTTAAGTTAATTTTTTCAGACTTAAGCACTCCAATAAATTTGAGTTTTTATGGTATCTGTTTACAAAGATTTGAAGTCTAAGCAAAACAGTGATATAATAAGCAAAGTAAAATAAACGTAAAACTCATCATTCACTTCAAGTAGTGACTAGAAACTATCATTTTATAAAATAGAGAGATTGAGATCAACAACCTCTTTTATAATAATAAAATAAAAACGATTCCTTTTGAGTATCGTTTTTATTAATTTTGATGCAGTAGCTCTAGCTTATTTATAATAGATGATGGGAGTTGTGATCCGATCCTTCTGGTATAGTGATCAATACGGATCATTTTACTTGAATTGAAGTTTATAAACTAGCAGGTATTTTCATTATTTAATATTGAGGCTACTGTACAAAACAATAACGGTCAACAAATGCCTATATATTATATATAATATATAAATAGGCTAATAGAGCTTGTAACTCCGTTACATTATACCTATGTTTAATTATAAAAAAATCATGGTAATAAATTTAAGTTATAAACTTAATCATGGTATAAAGTTATATTATAGTAATAATAATAAGGGTTTTATCATAGTGAGATAAAAATCTGTCTCATAAGTAAGTAATGACTTAATGATAATTAGGTGAATTGCAAAAATGTGTTGTTCTTATCAACTCTATTTGCAGCCATTTTGTACCTGCACCTTTCTATTCTTCTACTTTTTTCTTTTTATTTTTTAAAGCTCGAGTAAAATAAGGCATGAAATAACAACTCCGCTATAAGTAGGCTTGGAAAAAGAAGAATAAAATAAAATTTATAGTATTGAAAGGAGGCTGATGAAGAAGGTTCAACGACTAACAGGTGAGCAGTACAAGCAATAAACCTGACACGAGCGCCTAACTACCAGCCCCCAAGTAAGGCAGGTAGATGACATAGTCTAAACTTATAGGTAACTATAAGAACTTATTTTTAAATGAGATAAGGGTAATAAAAAGGGGATGAAGTAATTAGTCCAACTCTAACGGTGAAAGTGACAGGTAATCAGTGATTCTGGAGTTATGAGCTAAGTGATTTCATCAACGATGAAGGAGAGTCCATCGAATTTGATATGTACACAGTACCAGAAGCAGATATAGAGCAAGGTTCACTAAGACTTCTAGATGTAGATAATAGACTACTCATTCCAGTTCAAACTCATGTAAGATTTATTGTAACAGCTAATGATGTCATTCATGATTTTGCAGTACCCTCTCTTGGTCTTAAGATGGATTCAGTACCTGGTAGACTAAACCAGACTTCAGCTATTGCTGAGAGACATGGAGTATTCTACGGTCAATGTTCCGAACTATGTGGGGTCAATAACAATAAACAGGCCAGCCTGTCATGTGAATAACAGGTGTAAGTTCTGTGGGTGAATTGCAAGAACAAGTTCTTGAAAGTACAGAACTCAATTTGCAGCGAAGCTAATGTATGTATAACTGTGAAACGGTATATTTATTTATATATACAACATTAGAACGTTCAACGACTAACGGTGAGTACAACAACCATAATCCCGACACGAGGACCCACCCTCCTTTTCCTTTAAAGGATTTTGATTTCTAAAAATGGGTAAAAGTAAAGGATGAAAACATAGTCTGAACTAGTAGGTGACTATTTGAAATTATATTTTTCATAAGATAATGATAACATATTTGCGCACATAACAATATAAGTATTGTAATTGAAGCAGTGTCCATTGATAAATACCTGAAGTGGCTAAATTCAATAGTATAAAGATTGAATAGGATCCAATTATATTTGGACCTGTGTAACATCTTTAAGGAGGGTATATATATTATATATATATATAATATAAAAGGGGTTTAAAAACGTTCTCTATTTTATTCTTTCTCTTCAACTCTATTTCAACATAAAAAAGGGTACAAAACAGGATAAAATATGGGAGGAGGGGGGGTAAATAGGAAGATAAATCTTTGCTATAAAAATAAAAAATGAAGCAAGCTAATATAACATCAGTTGTAACCTGTTATAGAATAGATAAGGTTAGTTACATGCTCTGTAAAAGACTTTATGAGTGTCTTAATATAAAAAGCCAGCCCTTTATTTATAAATAATAGAATATATATAATATATATAAAAGTGCATGGTATCATTTGTCCCTCAAAAAGCAAAATAGGACTAGGACTTAAATTGAGGTTATCAAGTGTGATCGATCTAATGATACCTTGTGATATAAGTAGAGTAGATAAAAATTATAAGATATAAGCAGGTGTATATTTATTTTAAGTTTAAGGGCAAGTTTAAGTGTTTGTAAGTACGACCCCCTTTTAACTCAAGAACTCTTGAACCTGTATGAGTGTTTGAAAGTAAGGGTTAAGTATATAAATACAGCTTTTAAAGCTGTCGTCTATCAAGGAACTACAGATAAAGCCTAATGATATGAATTGGAATTTAGGACATGTAAATTATATAGATAATAATCTTGAAAAGCTATTCTATTATAAAGAATCATCCTGATAGGGATCCGATCCGATCAAGAGCTGAAATTATTACATAGAATTGAATAGAATTGAATAGAATAGAGTAGATAGAATTATGCCTTGCCTTATAAGGCATAAATAGGGTTAATTTGTAGAGTTCTTGAAGAATCCCTAATTCATAAGTATTCTGTAACATTTAACTCGCAAAAGTGAGTTAAGTTTAGCTATGTAGATAGGTAAATTCAACTCTATATGATAATAAGACAAAAGTAGACTACATTTCCTGTGGGAGGTGTAAACCATGCCAGGAGATCCACATACATCATACCTAGTCAAACAGCATGTGCTGATTTTGTGTAGATATAAATACAATCTATAACCATCTAGGACTAACTACTTGGATAGAATAACCTGGATTTATATGAATGAGGGTTGGGTTATATTTAAAGGTCCCGAATGAGCTAATACTAAACCTGTTAGTATGTACCCGACAAAGTACATTCAACTAGATGGACACACACACCTATAATAAATATTATATATACCAAGATGACTGAGTATTTGATCTAAATTAAAAAAAAAACAGGTCATTTTAACTCTATACTAGCAGTGCACATTCGATATGACCGTGAAGCTCGCCCGAGGTTATTCTCTTGTTGATGGGGTGTTAAACGTTTAGGTCATAAACTAATAGGAAAAGTGAATAAAAAACAAATTAAAACTTATCGAGGTATTATAATATTTGTAATAATTCCAATAATGTTACATTTCAGCATGTAAAACTTAATCATAATACTCCTTTCACCCCCTCCCACGCAGCTATAGCTGCGTGGGAGGGGGTTTAAACTATTCAATTCAATTCCTTTAAGAGATAAAAATTTTATAGTCCACTTTAAAATATGTTCTATATAGATCTATATATAGCTCTATATATATTATATATATATATATCCTTGGTTAATCTTGTCTTTAATTTGCCCATGGTTATAAATCCATGGTAGTTTAGCTACGACAATCGAAAATAATATGGAGTGACTATAAAAAACTGTTGTATAAATCCCCCTTCATATATAAATTACAAAAATGTAAGTCGTTATTAAACGACTCATGGGGGGGGGGCTAATCGTAGGACTAAGATAATGTAGCTATGTTTAAATAACTAGGAGAGCCTAGTTACCTAGATTATAACAGTAACGAACTGTGTAAGTATATAGACACATGCCTAGTAAAGACATATATATAATATTTGTAACAAGATAAATGGATATCCTTAAACTTTCTAGTGAAGTGAGTTTATAATAAGCTTATTGCATATAGCATAGTAAATTGTATAGGCTATAAAACATAAGTAGTTTGTAGCATAGATAAAATACAAATAAATTAAACACCTTATCATTTCGAACAAATTTTTTTTGTTTTGGAGAACCTCAATAAATAAAAACTTTATAATCCATTTTAACTGCATAACGAAGTTCTTTGCAGTTGCAGTTGCAGTTGCAGTTGCAGTTGCATAAGAATTAACCTGTAAAAGGTATTACAGGTGTCGTTGTGAGAGGTATACAGACATCCAGTCTTTAAATGTAGCATGACGCGGTAGTGTAATACATGCGTGTTTATTAACCACTTCAGCTGCTTCTCATAAACCGAACGCTTTTAAAGTGTTATAGAATTTGTTATAATAGAATAAAAAGTTTGCCTGTTTATTGTAAAGGCATACTAATACATGCTGTTAACATCCTAAATAAATGTTTTAATGCTTTATTACACCTATGTAGATTAAAAAAATGGTGGAGGGGGGTGGAGCCTTTTGCCTTATATAGAGAGCGACGAACCCATAAATAAGTCTGATAGGATATGGTAAGCAGTTTTGTAAAACGATGACCGATATATATATTTTAGCGATAGACGACTACTCATATTACATATATTTATAGTGACATAAACATAAAACTTCTCTCAGACAAGCTTCATAAAATGAAAGGCTGCTTCCATGATATACGTTATACATGCTATATTACGCTTTAAATATTTAATAGTAAGTTATCTTATGTTTAAGACATCATTATTAATATAATGTAAGGATAATGATACCTTAAAATATATATATACGTTAAAGAATAGAGGTGTTTTTATATAAAATACATACATTCTTCGCATTAACAAATGTATTAGGAAGATAGATCTTCTCGATTCAAATCTTTAAATCCAAAGCGATTATTTTACCATCATTGAATCATCATCCTTATAATCCTAATTATACAGCTATCCAGAATAAAAAAAATTTATAGTCCTCGCAGTCAATAAATAAAAATTTTTTTTATTTTTAATAGTGATAGTTATAATATCCATATCACGATCCATAATACTAACTATATAACTAATATACATTATATGCTGCTTATATAGAGACCATCCAATGTGAACATAGAATGTATACATATCCCAATTTGATATAATTCCCGCAGCCTGCTGTCAAGGCATACCTTGAATTATACAAATACTACCTTCACATCCCATATCATGAATATAATGATACATTTTGATAAAAAACTGGACCAGAACCTCTTTTTTATCTCCGCAGGAGAAACTTAAAAATCATCCTCAGAATCCCCCCCCATATCTATATATCGATAGCACTTATTTTATAAAAATTATATAAAATGGGGGGGGGTAAAAATAGCCTACCATCCTTTATTTATTTTTATAAAATAGTTTAACATTATAAAAAATAGACCCGACCTCTTGTACTATTGAAGTAATAAAAATAACCTTCTATTTATAGAGAGAGATTCTTAATCTTAATGAGTATCATGTAAAATCATTAAAAGAGCAACACAACACTCATATGAAATGCGTTGCGTTAAGATATGGCGGGCGATCCATATCCCTATTAATGAAATAAATGCTTATGATGTTCGCGTCATATAAGTCTTTAATACTTTATATCCTTCAACCTCCATATAGAATGGAATGATTTTACAAGGAAAGCTTCATTAATAAACCTATTATTTATAATAGGTAAAAAAATAATAATGGATGACGCGAAACTTGTATTTAGCGCATAAATCATATCCAACTATCTGTCTGGAATTCAATGGGAGGGGGGGGGTGTCTTCATATCATGAATAGAGAGCCGTTAATATCAACATTCATTAAAAGCAAGCTGGATACATCAGGCTCACCATGTGGGATGTATATCCCACAATATACATATAAACAGTACTCTACGTTATTTTATAATAAAATATCGAATAAAAGCAAGCATGCGTACAGCTGTATGCCATAGACCGTGTCAGAGCTCAACAATAGTATAATTAAAATTTAAGTCATCGTATAAGCCTTTGTAGCTGTGAGGGATATAACCATTGCAAACGAAAACAACTCTAACATTATATAAACCATTATATAGGATTTGATATGAACATTGGTTTAATTCCAAGTACAACATGATCAGATTCAGATCCTTTGAATAAAGGGCCTAAAATAGAATTATATATATAACACGAATAAACTAACTCATCAGAGTCATATTATTATAAAATAATTTGTATGGACCCAGACCCTGATTAGATATAATATATAACCCACTTAAACTTATATAAACTCAGCATTTATAACATTGCATACACATATTCACTCCACAAAAATGTAAACAAACAGAACCATTAACTTTTTTATAAAAAGTAATATATAAGCATTATAAATAAAAACATAAAAAATATCTAAATAGGTTGGGTTGGCAAGCTATTAAAAATAAGACCCGACCCTAAAAAGGACAAAAAATAGCATATTACATTAAAATGTAATAGAACATTTTTTAATGTTATGCATTGCCTAAGTTAATAAATATTTATACACATTCATTTTTATAAAAGTTTGAATAAATTTTATTTTAATCAACAAAAGCTGTTAATGTGCTCTTCACTTTTTATCTATATCACTTTAACTCTATATAGCCTAACGGATATATATATTTATAACTTATAATAAAGGATAAAGTATAATAAATGTAAAGTGAAGTGGTCTGTAGGTATAGGTTTACTCTATACCCTATCCCAATATCTGTGGAATATGAACCATTTATCATTAACCTACTATCTATAGATCATAATTATATCCTGAGCTATATATCATATAATGATAAAAAATATGATATATATATATATTATATATATATATATAATATTCGGCAATATATAATATCTCTATTCAATCTATACCTTAGGGTGATTTATATATTTTATATAGGGGGGGCTATAAAATATATATAGATCCCTTAAACCTATCATATAGGTGTATATATCTAGATATAAATTTATATAATGATACATATATAGCAGCATCGTTGGCAGGTCGTATATTTGATGAGGAGGTAAAAAATAAAGTTGCTCTTTATCCTATTTATAACATAGAGGATCCATCCTATTATATCTATACTCTGTGTAATAATATCTGATCTATCATTAGCAGGTATACATTTATAATATGGGAACATAGTATAAGATCCTTTTTATAAGATTGAGTATAATTTGTCTGTATTTATATACGAGTGATGATAAGTTAAGTCGTAAGTAAGTAAAATATATTTTCCTTCCCTTTTGATATAAAATTTATAGTATGCTCGCTTACCCATTAAATTAAAATTTTATTTAATTATTAAAATCAAAAGTCACGATAGGGGGGTGCGGGGTTTTGTGAGAGATGAAAACAAAATATTCGGGTATTTATTTTTAAAATTACTATAATATAGACCTCTTTCCAACAAAGGTCTGGTCTATAGGGTGGGGAAGGTAAGAATAATAGTTATGAAATAACTAGCTGCAATGTCCAACTAAACCCTCTTTTTTTTATATTAATAAACTATCTCACCTTTAACCCTCGACATGAGATAAATAAATCTATAAGAATGAGTTAGAGGAAAGATATAACTCAAACATTGCTTTTATGTGTTACATATAGAACAGGGTAACCTCTCTTTACGTTTTTATTAAAATTTTTATTTTAATAAAAATTGATTTTTCGATGCGATGGTGGCCATTATTATAATAATAGCTATGTACCCGTACTATTAAGTATAAATAGAATAGAGATTCCCAGTATAAGCACATGCATATATGTGTGTGTGTGAGGGAGAGATGATATAATAGATGGGCCCGGCCTTGCCCTTAAATGTATCCCCCCCCCTGCCAACCTTATATTTATAAAATATCGAACCCTCAACTTCTATATAAATAATGGCGCATTGCATATAAGGGTTAGTGAGTTTTTACTCACTCTTCTTCTCATGAAGATATTCTATATTTAACACACCATTGGCTTATAAAACTTTTAATAAAGACAACAATATAAGGTGGTTCGTATGAGTGTTCATATCAAAAGTAAGTGTATTAAGGGCTGGCTAAAAAACTATTAAAAATAGTGATAATAGGACGGACATATTGTAAGTTAATTTTATTAAATAATAATAAAAATATAAATATAGGGGGGGGTATATTCATAAGAATAAATATAAAAAAATAGACTATATATATTATATATAGAGAAAAAAACATCAACCTCATGGTGAGTAGCCGTATAAGTATAAGATAGTAGCGGTATAGTAGTAGTATTATAAAGTAGCCAAATAGTAGTAGTATAAGATAGTAGCCGTATAAAAGTAGCATAAAAGAGTGATAGTAGTAGTATAAGATAGTAGCTGTAGTAGTATAAGATAGTAGCAGTATAGAATAGAGGCTAAATAGAGATAGGAGCTAAAGGGGATACTATATGGATAGGGGGGGGGGGGGGAAAAACTCTATGGATAAAGATAAAATATTTTTGATAAGGATAATGATATGGATATATATATAAATAAAAGTATGAAATTTAAAAACCAACCCACCCTTTGGATAATGATGATGGATGAAGTATATATATATGTATAATATAAGCACTGAGATGAAGTGTTTGAGATATGATATAGTGAGAGACGAGGGTGACATGAGATTTATTTTTTTTGTAAAAACATAATAAAAAAAATTGGGGGGACATGTGGCTGAGTGGTAATGGCGCATTATTTGAGCTAATGAATCTAAATAAGATCACGAGTTCGATCCTCGTCGTGTCCTTATAGAGCATAAGTAAATAATATAATATACTTATGTTGTTTAAATTTAGTAGGTTTTGCTTGCTATTATATATCCTGTCATCATAAATGGGGGGGGGTATAGGTGATTAAATGTTCGGTATACGTAGCGGTAGCTGTAGCAATAGCAGCAGCCTTGTGAAAATTTAGTCAACACTAAAGTTAAATCAAAAAAATAATATTTTTATATATTCTTCACTCTTTATTCTATTTCTCGCGATAGTAACGAGACTCAATAAGGAGATGTGGTATAAAGGGATGAACAGAATATAGGTAGGTATCTCGAGAAGATCATATCGATAGCCTATAACCCAACTAAAAATGAGTTTCAAGTATAAAAAGGTCAATTATTTAAATAAGGGTGAAGGGATATTATAGTGCAAAGAGATGATCGAAGGCATAAGCAAATTAATCAATGCTATTGACTAGATAATATGTGCACAGCACATTGCCCATATATATAATATATATATAATAATAAAAAAAAATTATAAAACACTAGCTAAAATAAATAAACCGTAACAGTATTTATTTTATATATATAATAATATATAGATAAATAATATCAATCATCACACGTATGATAATACTAGGTGTGGTACGTTTTTTATATATACCGCAGAGCGGATATATGCCCTCGCCTGCAATAAATACCTAATAGGGATTTATTTATTATATAATATATATATTAATATATAAATATAAATAAATATATATATATTATATATATATATAATAAACATAAAAAGCTAAGACTTTTATTTTATTAAAAAGGACTTTTATCTCAATCTTTGATTATACTAGACCCTTGAGAGTGATGTAGGTTTTGATATGAGATGTATTAGTTATGATTAGGTAGTGTAAGTAAAAATGATGATAAATCAATATCGTTCCCTTCAATAACTTTTTTGAATAAAAATTTAATTCATAAGTTCAATAAGACTCTTAAACAAGTGCGGGGGGGGGGGGGGGGGGGGGGGGGGCGAAGATATTGTCCATAAGGTGTAGCAGCTGCGCAGCAGCGCATAAAAGATCCTAACGACAAGATAGCAGTTGTAATGAATGGGTGTAGAAGCTAATAATAGTACGTTCTAATTTTAATTATCATGGGTTTCATATAGTAGATATGAGTCCCTGACCTATGGTGTGTTCTTTTGCTCTACTAAGTCTAACACTGTCATCCGTATGTTATTTTAACAATGTAGAAGGTAGTGGTGTAGGAGTCGTGCTAGGATTTATGAGCACGGTGGGAGTCATGAGTCTATGATTTAGGGATGTAAGTGCTGAAGGTGCACTAGGAGGTTATCATACTTTTGATGTTCAACGTTCTCTAAATATAGGGGTACTTCTATTTATTGTAAGTGAAATATTTTTTTTTGTATCTATTTTCTGGGCTTATTTTCATTCAGCTCTAAGTCCGACAGTAGAACTAGGGTCTCAATGACCTGCTCCAGGTATTGAGCCGCTAAATGCTTTTGAGATTCCGCTTCTAAATACTGTTCTACTACTAGCTTCAGCCAGTTCACTAACTTATGCACATCATGCCCTAATCAATGGTAATAGGAGAACCTGTCTAATGGGTTTTATAATTACTCTAGTTCTTGCTGTAACTTTTACAGGTTTTCAAGCTCTAGAATATATGGAAGCCCCGTTTACCATTTCCGATGGAGTTTTTGGTAGTACTTTTTTCTTTAGTACTGGAACGCATGGACTTCACGTAATGGTAGGTACAATTATGCTAACAGTAGCTATATTCAGAGTCATTAGTTACCAACTAACAGACCATCATCATCTAGGTTTTGAGGCAGCAGCACTATATTGACATTTCGTTGACGTAGTTTGACTATTTCTATTCATTAGTGTTTATTGATGAGGATCTTAATTATATATAATATACACCTTGTCATTTTTTTTATGACAATTGTTTACAATATAATGAGTTAGCTACAATATGACAATTATATACTAATAAAAGTGGGATTGATAATATAAGCCCCCCTAAACTAAAGTAGCAAAAGCTACTAAACTTAACTCTAATTGAAATAAAAAAAAAATAACTTGACTTGATCCAAAGGGGGGGGGGGGGGGGGGATATAATATATATTTAATAGGTCTCCTGATTGAGTATGTTGTAGATCGAGTTAGCGTGTAGGATGGTATAGTGTAATGAAAAATCCTGTGGGTAGTGGGAAAAGATACTGTCAACTAATAGATGCTCTATATGGTGATGGTGTCAAAGAGGATTATATAGTATATACTATATATATATTTTATAGTAGTCATATGAGCTATCAGTACATAAGGTACGCTAGCAATGCTATGAATCGTATGACACAGCACCCAAACTTTTATCGGACAGTGTCCTAGAGACAGTGTTCATGATAATAGAGCAGCGGTTAAATGGTCCACTGTTTACGGGCCTAACGGATACTTAAACCTGGATGTAAAAAATATCTTATAATCATATCAATTTAGTTGATTGGGTAGGCATACATTACATTATTCGTGTTCTGAACGAATAGGTTCTACGAATTATAGAGCAATCCATAATGACATGGGGGGGGGGATAAAACCGGGTGTAAATTATGTTAATATGCTAGTACTATCTACGTATACAAGTTCCAGATCTTATAGAGATTTATGATTAGGCTAAAGACAATAGTAAAGGGATGATGCGGTTTTAATCCTAAAAGCAGTGTAAGGTAATAATACCTAAGATAATCAGTGCCTAGTATGGCGTCCGCCAGTAAGGTTAGGTTCTACAGGTTAGTCGGAAACTTCTGAATCGTCATCTCTAGTCTGTGGCTTTAAGAGTCATGTATAGGGTTGTAGAGTGACGGTAGGAGTAATAGTAATAGGTGCGTGCTAAACTAATTCATAATGCTATGGTACCAGGACTAATAATCCATATACCCACTCTGAGTATGAGGGTTTCAAACATCACTTCAGCCTTATCTAGTATGAGCCTTTAAAACCTAACAAGGTATTTTAGTTAAATCATAAATCCTAATAAAACCTGATTTTATCAGGTTTGACCCAACTTCAACTTCACGAGATAATCCTTCGGTTAAGAATTTTATAAAAAAAATAGCAATCGCTCGCCTTTTAAGTATTAACACGTTGGTACAATAAAAATAAGAGTTGTTAAGTCTACTTATAATAAGTAATAAGTAACGTATTATCCTAATATTGGTTTTTAAACAGCAGCACTGTATTGACATTTTGTTGATGTTGTCAGACTATTCATCTTCATGAGTGTTTATGGAGAAGAAAGGGTCTAAAACATCACTCATCATAAAGGATATATAAATAAAATGAAAACAAAAAAATGATAAGAGTAATGTAATGAATATCATTCTGCTTGGGTTTTATGGGTGGGGGGGCCAACAGTTAGGTACTAATAACACAACTAAGTTTGCAAGCCATAGTATATAAGGCAACTATATTTTTATATGGACTGCCACAGGGAAAATTTAAAAAATTATTATTTTTAATAAAAAATGGCCGAATATTATATTAAAGGTGTGTAAACTTATAATGTAGACTAGTTTATGTTAATCCTCGTCATTTTAATAAAATGAGAGGGCCAGAGGGTAAAGTAAACCCACTTTATTAAACTGTCTTCAAGACTTTTGTATAGTCAGTATTAAATAAATATAACAGTTTTTAACAAAAAATAGGCTGATGCTGGATGAAGGGGGGGGGGGGATTAATAATAAGGTAGAGTCAAGTTTAGTTTGCATGATTGAGATGAATAAGCAGCAGCTTATAAACTTAACCTTGGTAGGTGAAATTGAAGAGATGTGAAACTTTATAGTATAACGAATGACAAGTAAATTGCGGCTATAGTAAATATACCCTATAAGAAATTTAATTTAGTAAAGGATATATAAATTAAACATCCGGCATATAAAGAAAATTCGTTAAATACGAATTAAATACATGATATATTTTATATAAATAACTTAAAGCAGGGTAGCAATACTCGACCTAGGTCTTTCTTTACAAGTATTGATTCAGGGCTGTGTGCATTATGTAGTAACAGTTGTAGTGCGGTATGACTCAGCCGAAACGCAGTAACATGTGGAACAAGTTATACCTATAGTACACTCAATAGCACAGGCATCATAGATGATGGATATATGTCGTAACACGACTAATAGATATATACTATCGAGGGATGGGATGAACTGTTATAATGTTAGTTAGGTATAATATTGCTTGATGCTGGTCCATATCCGCGGCCACCTCCGGCATGGAGGGTATGTTCTTTACCTCTGCCTTTATGCAGCTATCTAAAGATGTAATCAACTGACAAATCATCCTCACATAAAATTTGAATCAGTAGTATTAGGATGATGATGATCTTTTGTGTTCTTGACATTGTGTGGGCTGCGTCATTCCTTTGTAAGTTGTGTAGATCATAATAAAAGGATAAAAAAATCCCCTTACTTACAATACTATATAAGTAGGTATGTGGTAGTACCCATCCCCTAACTAAAACCCTATTGCGATTCTTTATATCATCATTTTGCTTTGTAGGCATATAACGATTCAGCTCAACACAACACAATAAAACACTACATAACTCAACACAACACTACATAACTCAACACAACGCGACAGGGTTTTAATTATTTTATAATTAAAACAAACCCCCCTGAATTAAACTGTAGATTAGTTAGGCTTTTTAACTATCTTGATCTTGTAAAGGCAATCTTTCCTTTCTATTCCTTCCCTTCCCGAGGGAGTTGATCTTTTCGAGGGGAGATAGTAGATGATAAAATTTGAGGACAGGACCTATCTAACAGCAGGTTCCTGGTTCCAGTCCGTAAAAAGGGCTGAAGGACATTCACTTCACACACTACACCCTAATGTGAAGGGAAGGAAGGGGCCGTGATAGATACGTGGCATAATCATGTAAATGTAATACACGAGGGTGAGTTGCTCTTGCTCGAGGGTTGTTTATTTATTTTTTAATAAAAAGGTAGTTTTAGCTCAGTCGGTAGAGTAGACACTTGTGGCGTGTCTGGTCCAGAGTTCGAATCTCTGAATCTACCCTAATCATAAATGACAACTATTTTAATAATAAAAAATAATATATTTAGCGCTCATTTATTATTGAATAAAAAAAATTTTTTATAAATTAAAAATCCCTCATAAAAAAACTATACTATCCGGAAATGAATAAAACCTCCCCGGGAGTCCCCTCATTTTTTTTTATAAAAATATAAATCTTGTGTAAAAAGAAAAAGAGTGGGGGGATGGGGTTGGGCAGAGAATTTCCTGACATTCTCGAAAGAGCATAGTGTGATTTTATTTATTCCGATGGTTTTCGAATATATTAGAGTTTTAGAATGGAGGGGTATGGAGGGGGGAGTATTATTCAATAATATCATTCATTTCAACCCATATAATGTAAAGTTATATAATGTAAAGTAAAATAATGTAAAGTAATGTAATGGTAAATGTAATGTAAGGTAAAGTAAGGTTAGGTGAAGTAACAGGGTTGGTGATATGTAATGGATGTAAGGATTAGAGGAGTAACGTAACCCTTTTTATAAGGTTAAATGGGTTACGTCTACCACTAAATAGAAATGAGGGAGTGTTTTGGGAGGGGGGAAAAGGAGGTAAACCCTAAAGCAAGTAAAGCAAAGTTAGGGTGTTTTATTAGTCATAGTTCAAAAGGTGTAAAAAGTTAGTTAGTGATGGATAGTTTAGGTGGGTTTAGGTTTGATATATATAAAAGTTAGCGTATTTAGTTTTATAAAAGGGGGGGTTGCACATTAAAGTAAATTAGGCGTAGTAATGAGGGGAAAAGGGGGGGGGTTTACCTAAAGTGAGTAAGTGAGTAGTAGTAAAGGTCTTTTGTTCACAGGGGTTAGGGTTAACCTAAAGGGGGGGGTTTTGAGGGAGTAGTAAAATTAGTCAACAAGGTTGTGTTAATGGGGGGGAATAAAGTGTGTTGGATAAGAAAAGGGATAAAAATTAGTCATGTTAGGTAATGTGATGTAATGTAATGTTATGTAATATAATGTAATGTTATGTAGTGTAGTGATATGTAATGTATAGCTAGGTAGAGTGATATACCTCTCTCAACTCACATTTTTTTAAAGTAAAATGAGATTAACCCTAAATGGCTAAGATTATAAATGAAGAAGGGGGGGTAGGTGGGCCAATTCAGAGAGAGGACGTTTCGTTTATAAAAATAGACATAGACAAATATGAATTGTATAGAGAGGGTAGGAGGGGGGGGGGGAGGGCTTTTCACTTTACCGCACCCATATACACTTTAATAGAATAATATTTTATAGATAAGATATTTACTTATCTTTACATACATGGAAGAAGATGTGGACATATAACTCATGTATTCTCTTCTCTACACCACAATCCTATTAACCTAGATTAGATTATATAATTTTTTTATTCTATGAAATAATATGTTTTATTGTAAAATATAATATATATATCTCAGTATCTCACTATTGCAAGAGGGAGTTAATAGTAGGGTGGGGTTAAAATGGCTGTGGGAGGATGACGTGATAGAGATGATTAAATTGGTACAGTCCTATCAATAGGATATATTCACATGAAAATATAATCACATTCAACGAGCCCTCAAAAAATAATACACACACATATATTAATGACTGAGTATTCAAGAGATAGAATAAAATGTCGTTGAATAGAATAAAATAGAATGGAATAGAATTTTATATAATTTTATAAATAAAAATTTTATTTTATGACATTATGTGTTGGCAGTCAAACACCAACCCTCTTCAGATCCAACTACAGCAAGATATCACATATGTAACCTGCCGCTGTAATGTAACTAACGGGAGTGCATATAAAAACTTGCCGCTGTAATGTAACTAACAGGAGTGCATATAAAAAGCTTTGCCAAAATAGTGCTCACGTTATATGTGTTGCAGAAGGTAATTAATAAAAATAAATAAAACCTTCATGAACCGAATCCTGGCAGCTTAGGGTGTGGGATATCGATTTCATAGAATAGGGTGTTATTTTATAGAAAAGGAAGAGAGTAGAGTAGGATGTCGAATTTAATAGAATAGAATGTAATATCATAGTATAGAATAAAATGTAATGTGATTGTGATGTGAAAGACTCTCAATTATATTTTTAATATAAAAAATATCAGCATTTGTTAAGTAAAGTATTCGAGAGGTTCTGTGTAGTAGGCTAGGCCGTTTATGATACAGCTATAATATTATTATCATTATAATATACGTTCGTTTGTTTTCACGCTAGTAGGACTTGATGATGTAACTAAGGTATGTGGGGGGGGGATGGGGATGATGAGAGGTAATGTTAAAGAGACTATAGGTATGTTTAACCTAAATTCTTTCCCCACACACACATATATGTGTGTGTGAAGGTGCACGGAGGATGAAGGTGTTTAAAAGGTAAAAAAACCTTTCTAAAACTAAAATCCGAGGGTTTGTGTAGGTGTGCGTAGACCTATAAAACATACATATATATATGTATGTATAATAATAATGTATAGCTGAGCTATCACCCGTTAGCTTTATAGCCTATCATACATTTTAACACTCTCGTATGCGAGGCGAGGGGTACACAAATGACATAAATCAGAGGAGTTCCCCGCATATTTTATTTATAAAAATATATATACGGACCGACCGACATTATAGGATATGATAATTTTTTTTATAAAGGTGCTTGTGCTTTTAAATGTTGTATATTATATATCCTCATAATATAGTTGAATATTATATACCCTCGGGTACTTTCCAGGTATAACATACATATAAGAGCGAGGCAGGCTGCCTGAAATGATGAGCATAAAAGGGGGGGGGTATGGGTGGAACTAAAATAAACCTATCGAGCACAATCGGTTAGTATATGTTTATATAGATATAAGGATAGGTTCAACTCCTTTCAGATATAATAAGAATCTTGTAGAGCTGCTCATTTATTTAAATAAAATTAAAGTAAAGTCCGAATTCTTATGGATCCAAAGTCCTAATATTTTATAGTCCCTATAAAAGGTATAGCGACAAGCTAGTGGGTTATTCAATTCAATTCATAAGGTATTGTATAGCATAGTATGCTATGCTATAAACAACTGTTTGATGGTTTAGAATATAGAGTATTGCTCCCATGTTCTGTAAATAGAGTAGCCTAACCTAGGCAGCTAGAGCTCTATATAAAATGTTTTACTTTACAGTATAGTTGAAAGAGAGTATATGTACTCACAAGAGTATCGCTGAAAATAAATTAAACAGCAATAAACGACCTGAGTTAATATTATTAAATAATAAAAGGGGGGGGGGCTAAAACCCTTATCACTATTAATTAATGAGCTGTCTATATAGATAGAATATCCTATCTATCTATATATAGATAGGATGCTTAATAATAATTAATATCCTATCTTCTCTGATGACTATCAGTTATGGATATCCACTTGAACCAATGAATTAATTTTACGATAAGTAGGTAGGTAATACATACATAGTGAAAATGATAAAAAAAATCTCTCTCAGGTGATGAGAGATAAGGGGGTAAGGTGGAAAGGAGAATAAGATGGATATAGAGGATCTGAATAGATAAAAAAATATATATATAGATAGATAATTATTTAATAATAATGGTTTGCTATATATAGAGGTATATATGGGGATATATAGATATATAGGGTATTAAAAATAATAGTTATTAGGCCACATATATATATATGTATGGTTAGATATATCCATATCTAATGATGGATAGATGGATGGATGTAATGTTTTTCTATGAAGATAATATACAGGAATGTTCAGGGGAGATGTGTGTGGACAAATGTTTACGCTATTAGACAAATCATATGAATGACAACGAATAAATACACTAACCTCTAAAATTAAAAATAAAAAAATTAAATAAACTTATATATATTTATATATAAAAAAGATAAGAATAGAATATTTAATAGGATAAAAAAAATAATAGTCATCATATCATATTTGAGGGTTTGAGTGATGATGGTATTAGAGAGATGAGATGTTGTTGTTCAAATATGTAAAATGAAGAAAATAAGAGATTTGATTCTTCAGGAAGCGTAGTCATAGTATCAGGGCCTCCAAAAAGTTAAACGTTAAAGGTTTTTGTAAGAGTGATGTGGAGTGGAGGAGCACAAAAAAAACAAATTAACCAACCCACCAACGTAATTACAAACCGATCAGCCCACATACCGAATTCACTAATAAAAAACCGACAGCCAACCAACCCAAAACCTATCAACCGACCCAAGATTTACTCCCGTGTAGATATAACCTCTCTACATGAAGTAGAGAGAGAGGGGAGTGCATGTGGGATGATAGGCCATAGGTAATAATATGAGTTTGAAGGAATGGATTCTAATTCTATCCATAATGTTGACGTGTGTGTGGGAAGCGAGAATAATATGTGATACCTCAGAATCCTCATATCATATCAAATCCCTCAAGCGATCCCACTTCTGTTTTTTGTATATGATTATAGTTCAAGGGTGATTAAAATAAAAGCCGATTAAATTGAAATGTAAGATCAATTAGAGAAAGGAAACAATATGTCTTTTTTGTTTTTATTTATTTTTTTTTTACTTATAGTACCTTAACCCTGATACTCAACCCCCGTAAAGGGGGGGGGGGTTTTCCCCAAAACCAATGAAATAAAATTTAAATCAACCCATCATACCCAACCCATTTTAGAGGATTCACGCTGGCTGCGGGGGGGGTAGGGAGAGAGACCAGAGAGAATAGATAAAATTAGACAATTTAAAGGTTGTCTTTAATTTAAATTAAGCAGCACCTTTACACACGCGTGTGGCAACGTATATACGAAGGGCTGCTGCGGCGGGCTTTAAAGTAAGCAGCAGGTAGGGGGGGGGATATAAGTGCCCCATAAGCCAATAACATTAATAGACCCTACCCTAATATCGTGTGTGTGAAGGGTATATATTTAGGACCTAAACTCTTCACACAGTCCAACCTACCCTACGTGTTAGTCTTATTATAATAATAATAGGTAATATAAGCAAGCATAGGAGGGTCTTGTCTCTCCCACACACGCCATTATGTGTATGTGGGGGTGAGTTTATAGATAAGGGTTAGCCTGGTCTTGTATTGTAGGGTCATCTCATGTCATGTCAAGTCATATCTGAAATAATAATAAAGTTATACTACTCCATGATACCTAAACCCGTGTTGACTAAACTAAACTAAAAAAAAATAAACGATGAGATTGAGATAAAGAGAATAGGGTGCTGATAAATAGGATATAATAATAAAAAAAGGGGGGGGGGGGGGGCAATATGAGCTTAATGATATGAAGGTATAGATCCTTTTAACATGCCATATGTATAATCCATAACTATGGATATTTAATATAGAGTAAGACGTGCGAGTCTTTTTTTTTATTTACCACTCGTATCTTAAAAGACAGACAATATCTGCGAAAAGTAATTGTAAGGACTTAGCTACTAATTATAGTGTATTAGTATGACGTACCGTAGTATGATGTATGACGAACCGTAGTAAGACGTACAGTAGTATAAGTTAATAAAGGGTAATAGGATGTTTAACTAAAATGCAATCCATGTTTTGGGTGAGATTATTAAGCAGGATTGCGGGGGGGGGTTATTTCGTCCTAAAGAAACAGATAAAAGTACAATAAAAAGACTCTGAAATAGCTTCTTCAAAACATATGTATAAGTCATTTCCACATCAGGCTATAAAATGGTGGTTCCTAACATATAACATTTGCAAAAGACCTAAAACATCATTTCAGACCCGACCCTCGTACAAAACATTCATTTAGAGGTAGGGTGATATGTTCTATTTTGTATTCCTTCGTTTAATAAAAATAACCTCCTTCAGCGTGCATCACGTTATCCTATGTAAGCCAAAAAATAGTTTGTATCATATAAGCTCGTGTGTTTAATTTATCAGAATTATCATTAATCCTTCTACTAAGAGAGTAAGTTGAATAGAGTGATTTGCTTTAAAGGGAAAGAGATACTATACTTTTATAGATAAGATAAAATTTGATGAGAGGACAAGGATGAACTCATCGATACGACTCATCGTATGGGATCTCAACTAATAGAGTATGTACTTGCGGGGGGGGGAGTAAAAATGAAAGGGTTTACGTTCAGTAAAGTTTAATCGAGAGATAGGGATGTTGAGTCATATTAATCTCTCGAGAATGGGTAAAGTTTAAAAAACCCATCAGTAAATATATGGCCATAAATGCAGTGGTATGGGCGATATAGAATAGGATACGTTTTATATTTAGGAGTACCGTAACTTGAATATAAGAAAATAAAATTTCCTATAATAGGATGGGATGGGTAGAATTGAATGGAAGGAACAGTTGCTTCATCAGCTTTATAAAGTAAAGGTAAGAAAGAGGTTAAAATAGGATATTTATTTTTATAAATAAATAAAATGGTATAGGATATGATATCATAGGGTATGATAGGGAGGGGGGGATATAATAAAAATGGTTAATATGTGCGTGCCGTAGAGGATCGGATACGGATCCTAAGAGTATTAATAAATAAAAGTACCTGAATAGACAGCATAACTTGATTCGGCTTATGTACAAGATTCTTATCAACCACTATAGTTCAGCGGTAGAACAACTCACTCATGCTGAGTACGCGTAGATTCAATTTCTGCTAGTGGTATTTTCTTTTTATTTAATTTTTTTGCGCTAGCTTTAAAATAAAATCGTAAATGACTAAACCATTAATAAAATCCTCACTAATGCTAATGCTTTGACCCCGGGAGTTCCCCGCATATGACGTGTGGAAGGGGGAGAATAAAGAACTCATACTCAGGATTCGAATGATACACAACCCCCCATAGAGTAGTGATAATAATAGGTTATATTATAATGTTATGTTTTGAAATAGTAAGTAGTTATTATTAACTTTTGGTGAAGGGTTTATGTGGTTAGTAAATTATACGCTGCGTGTTTTATTGATATATATTCTCGAATAAAGAGCTAAATGACCTAATAAAGTAATGTATAGGATGTATAGACTCCATAATTAAGCGTGTACTCCTCCTTTATAATAAATAAGATAAGACGTCACGTCAGCCTATTTAAATTTAATAAAAACCCTAACCTAGATATAGATATATATATATATATATGATATGATACTATCTTTATAGATATAGATACAGAAATCATATATAATATAAAAAGGGTGGGTATGATATCACACTGTGTGGGTTTAATTTATAATTAAATAAATAAAAACTAAACTATGATAGATTGTAGCCATGATGCACAAGGGTGGTAGTATAGTGTATATATATAAATATTAGTATAATAACAATTACCGTAGTATGGGCGTACAATAGTAAAAGGAATAATAAAAAGTATGACGTATGAGGACCTACGTATATTAATACTAATTAGTTAAGTGTATATACTTAACGTAGTATAGTGTATGACGTATTTATACATAGAATAAGTATGACGTATGACAAACTACATGACGTCTGACAAATGACGTACTCATATGATGTCATGTATATTCGTAGGAATACGCCTATGTTAGGTGTATATAAAATACAATATAAGTATAGCGTATAGCGTATTATAGTTAGTATACGTCTAAGTATGATGTATAAGTGTAAATATATACCTATAAGTATGATGTATAAGTATAAGTAATATTTAGGCGTATAGTCTAAATAAAACCAGCCGTATTAGTATAAAGTAGCAGCTGCGGTATATCAGTAAAATAAGATAGCGTATGACGTATGGTGTATAGAAACAGTTTGTGCAAACTGAAGTGTATGTACTACATAGATATAATAAGGGTGATGATGGGTAGTTATAGTTTATAAAGAATATTTTTAGAGAAAAGAAAGAGTTTATAACGTGCTTAAAAATAAAAATAAAAATGAGCAGGCCTAAGATATAAAATTCTTTTTGTCCCTAGGTTTACAGGTTTCCGAGTAGACGTAAACTAATAATATGGATGTTCCGTTCACCGGAGGGTTGGTAAGAGATGAGAAGGATGTTGAGAGATGATCTTGTAACTTGAATGTATACCCGAATCTTATATAAATAAAAATAAGTGGAGATAATATTCAACGATATTGAACCTTTTTCAATGATACGAAACACGACTCAATGGACATGGACATACCTTCTTATTTATAAAATAAAATAAATAGATTAATAATAATGACTTACGAGCGTAAATAACATCTATAAGATAATAAATTCGATTTGTATAGCTAAATAATGATAATGTTTTTTAAGAAGTAATGTGTAGTGACGGGTTGTTTCGTGTACCTTTATCTAATAACACTTTTTGACATTATGACCATTTAAAATGAGAGAGGTAGTCATGTTGAATGTTATATTAAGTTATAAATTATATTTTTATAAAAAATACTAAAAGTAAGTAAGGGTTAAGTAAAAAAAGGGGGGGGGGGAGGATATAACGATACAATAATGCACTAACACAAGACAGGGATAAGATGTTTATAATTTAATAAAAAAAAATAAATAATATTTATAAATGCATGCAGATGGAGTGAACAAATTCCTGTATTCAGATTATCATCATTCAGGAAGATTCGATGAAGAATGATACGATGAGTGAATAATGAATGAATATGATAATTTTAACCCCATTATCATTCATTAAAAAATGAATGATAAATGTGTGTAGGATATAGTTTATATAATAATTTTAGACAGCTAAGAAATAAGTTATAACATCATTATATGATAATGAGGGAACTAATATAGCTATAGAGTATTTATGACATCACCGCATGAGAGGGTGTGGTGATGTTTAAATCGGAATGTTTACGTAAATGAGATAGCAGGGTATGATAAGATTTTATTTATAAAGAACAATAAATTATTATTGTTCTTTATTGACTTGATAAGATTATTTAAAGGGATATAATTATACCACAGGGATAGAAGGTTTTAGCTAGCTTCCCGACTATGGAAGGGGGGGGGGATGCGGTTAATATAAAAACTTAAAAACCTCAGTAAAGTAAGAGGATATAGAAGAATAAAAAAAAAGTAAATGTGAGCGGTAGTTTGTAGTCTAATAATACTTCCAATAATAGGTGCGATTCATGTATCACTAACAGAAGTAAATAATAATATAGGGGTACGTAAGATTAGGAATATGAGTCTAATTTATACATGTATTACGTATTTTATAAGTATAATGATGTGGATTGAATTTAATCCATCTCAGGTACGGATGCAAATAGTGAGTACGTTTTCAGATTGAGAAATATTTAACATTGTGTTTGGAGTGGATGGTCTAAGTCTGTTTTTTGTACTACTAACAGCACTAACAATACCGATAGCGATGATAACAAGTTATTATATAGATAATAACAAGCAAAAGCTATATCTCTGTCTAATACTAATTTTTTCAGGTTTCATAATGTCAGTATTTCTAAGTCTAGATATTATTCTATTTTACGTATCCTTTGAAGCAGTACTCATCCCACTGACACTACTAGTAGGGATTTATGGAGGGCGTAGGAGAATTAGTGCTGCTTATCTTCTATTTATATATACACTATTTGGGAGTCTACCCATGCTACTATCTTTTATAAAAATGTATACGATAACACATACGACGAATATAGAAGTACTAAGTATAATGAATCAAGATTATCATCCACTCATATGACTAGGAGTTTTCATAGGTCTAGCAGTGAAAACACCTCTTGTACCTTTTCATCTATGACTAAAGACAGCGCATGCAGAGGCTAACAGTGCAGTATCAGTAGTCCTAGCGGGACTAGTACTAAAGCTAGCCACTTATGCACATCTAAGAATTATAATTCAACTAATACCAGTACAAACTATATATTTTCAGAGTCTAGTTATAGTTATAAGTCTAATATCCATTATTTATACAGCTTTTATTTGTCTAAGACAGACAGATTTTAAGCAGCTAGTAGCTTATTCATCAATTAATCATATGGGTATTGTATGTATAGGTCTATATAGTAACAATCTGACAGGTGTTGAAGGAGGGATCCTACTATCCCTCTGTCATGGAGCCGTGAGTCCAGCTCTATTTATTCTGGTTGGGGGAGTCATTTATGATCGATATCATGATCGTACCATCAGGTATTATAGAGGTCTCGCGACTTATATACCTCTGTTTTCAATTTTCTTTCTACTCTTCACACTTGGTAATATAGCCACACCACTAACAGGAAATTGAACAGGTGAATTTATAAGTCTTGCAGGAGCATTTCAAATATTCCCTATTATTACAATACTCGCTAGTACTTCCATTATTATAAGTGCTTGTTATTCTATCTATCTTTATAATAGAATATGTTTCGGATCATGATCTCGTTACCTTAATCCAGTAATAGATGTGACTAGACTAGAATTTAATGTACTAATACCCCTCCTCCTTCTAATAATAGCACTAGGTATATACCCTAATATAGTACTAGATTATCTTCATGTTAATTGTTCAAGTCTAATATATAAGGCTTGATAGGATAAGTAAAATATAAACCCTCAAACTAAATCCATAACTCACTCACACACTCACAATAATATAGATATTTTTATCCCCTTACTATATATTTATAAAATGTGCACAGTCTAACGCATCTAGTTTTGATGTCATCATCATAATAGATATCTGGAATCGAGGGATCCCCATCAAGTTTAACCATATGTATATATATTATAGTATAGACCTCTGCTATGTTATAATATAGCTCCTAACAGTCTGCTTACAACTATGTGACAGTAGCTAACTAGGAGGGTTGTATGAAATAATGTATGCAAGCTTAGTTCAGCTATATTATTATATAATAAAATATGATTTTTTTTTATAAAAAATAGGATTTTATAGGATAAAATAAATATGAGGTGATGTTCTCTTCGAATATGCAACACCGATCAAAGTTTCGGACATAGATCTAAACAGACGTTTAGATAGTAAATAGCTCTCTTAACTATAAATAAATACGATACATAGATAATACGACTGAGATATAAAGAGGGTCAGGTCCGTCCGTATTATTATCATTTGGCATTAGACCTGGCGTAGAATATAAACAACCTCTCTCTTGCGAGAGTCATATAAATAATGGATGAAGGTTGGTATATAAGTAGTAGGAAAAATAGAATATAGCGGAGATATTGTGTTGTATTCCACAGCATTCAAGGCTGTTCAGTATAAGGGTATACTGTAATAAATAGCCACAATATGCCAGTGCTGCGCCGTGCAGTACAGTGCATAGAAGGGGGAGGTAGTTTTTAGCTCAGGCCGTGAACTAGCAAAAATAATACGGGACACGGTATTATGACTGAACTGAGGAGTTAATAGCAGGAAAACTATTGTAAATAGGACCTAGTCATGTAGCAAGGGGGGGAGGCCCGTCCATAGTGCTAGGCTATTTTATAATAAAAACTATGAATATGCCTAGCGTAAATATAACAAATAGAGTCTGATACTAATATCAACTCACTAAATCCAAACCTTAAAATAATCAAAACCTTAAAATAATCAATTCAATCCGTTAAAAAGAAAAGGGGGGGGGGGGCTTGCCAATGGTGGGTCCTAGACTAAAATAAAATATTCAGCCAGGTAAGCTAACTCGAGGTTATGACTCTTAAACTATAGTATAGTAGGGATAAACATTAAATACTTCGGTAAACTAGAATGTAAACTTAGATAGGGAACATATTATATAAGTCCAAGAGAGCTAAACCTGTGGGACCCTACATCTAGGATGATCTATCTGACGGTGCTATAAAACTAGTCAAGCTATAAAAGGACATGACCGAATAAAAATACGAATGTGAATAAAAAAAACCATCCCACACGGTCACAAGGCTGGATGTAGTTTATAGATAAAATAGCTAAAAAGGGGGGGGGAATTGAGTATAAATTAACGATAGCGAGATTATAAATAATACATACCTTGACATATATTAGAATGGAAGAGAATATGGAGAATATATAGAAGAGAAGAGTTTTATGCAAGTTAGTGTAAAGGTAACATGACTGGCTCATGATCAGTTGTACTAGGTTCAAATCCTAGACTTGTTCTAGTAAGTATGTCATCTCATAAAGCGGCTCTACGAGTGGTAATAGCCATTGGGTAGTATGTATTTTATATAATTCCACGTTTGATGAATAAACATCAGCTCTGATAGTACTCATGTTCGTTTGTACCATAGTCTGCGATAGATAGATTAAGAGTTGTTTTTGTTTATTAATGGAAGTACAGATAAATTCGAGTGAAGTTATGTAGTAAGATAATCTCTGCAACATTCATGTACCTTTAACGTCCTAATTATTTAAGACTAGACATAGATAATAAATAGGCCTTAGATATCAGCCAGTATATAGATAGGGAAGGGCTAAAGTGGGGGGGGGTTTGTCTATAAGTCATTCCTGAGCATAACCTAATCCTAATCAGCATAATGTATGTATAAAACTTATATAAGTAAATAATATTTTATTATATAATATAAAACCTCTCCCTCATCTCAGCTCAGTTCAGATAATATTAGCTCCATCAGGGTTTATGTTTATAACCCCAAATAGGTATGGGTATATATTTTTATAAATCCTATATGGATAGGGATTTATCTTAGGATCGATATAATGATGTGGAGGGATATATATCATGCTCTAGGTATCTAGAGTTCGTAACGAAAACGATAATGAGAACGATTATAGATAATATTTAGTAGGGTGTGGGTGTGGTATATGTCGGATAGAGAGATATACACATAAAAGGTTCTCTTCTCTAGAAGCGTTTGTAAAGTGTAGTTCATTAAAGTAAAGTATAGTTTTGTTTGCGTAGAATAGGTTGAGTGCATAGTTTTGTATTCGTAAAGTATGTCGGGTGTTAATAATTCAGGGACTGAATGTGCCGAAGATAGGGTGGGGGGGGGGGGCGTTAGTCTTAGTATAGTTTATACTAATAGGTGGGGGGGGGTGGGTAATATAAGCTGCAGCGTAGACGCATCCTTCGTAAAATCCTCTCTTGACTTAACGAGGTCCTAAAACACATATCCTCATCATTTTTTTTTACCTCGCCCCGTTAGGTAAGTTATATTTTTATATTGCTTTGTTCAATTCTCTATAGGGTATTATTATTATTATTATATAATTATATAATAATAATATTTATATAAATATAATATTATATTATAATGCTCATTATGCTTCTATAATCTTATCTCTCTGTTTTGTTTAATTTTCCTTCACCCCCGTAAAGGGGGGGTGGGGGGGGGGGGGGGGTTTTTCCCCACGTATATGACTATGACGTGTGGGAGGGGGGGGTAAAATGAGAGGAATGACTCTATCTATATGTTAGGATTAAGGTATATTGAGCAGATGTGGTTAAAATATATTTATAATATGTGGCGGGCTGCATATTAATTATGATTGATATGTATAGGAATATACACTACAGGATGTATGTAAGAAAGAATGCTAAATAAAATCCGATCATCTAAAACCATACCATACCAAACCCTATCATACAAAACCCTACCAGACCAAGGGTCTTTTCTTTCCAATTGAGTTAATATGATGTGTCTTTTAACTTCAATGGATGCAATAAAATAAAATAGAGTAACCAAACCGACCCGACACGCAGGTGTCTATGTCTACTATTGGATTTGATAAGATTTGATTGGATTGGATTTTATACAAACCCCCTCCCCTCCATCATATTATGATTATAATAATAATATTAAATAATAATTTATTGAACTAAGTAATATATAACCCTATCCATATATTGGAGTAGTAATAATTATTAATAAACAAAAAAGTTAAAGATCAGGGCACTTTATATATTTTTTTTTATAAAAAAAATCTCATCTCATCTCATCTATAGACCCAGGGAGTTCCCGCATATGACGTGTGGAAGGGGGGGGGGGAATAAAATACTCCCTCACTAAATATTTTAACCCCTTCGGCCAACCTTGTAAATGTAAAGGCTGCTATAATCATATTAGCTAAGTTTTGTTTCGTTGCTTTGAGATAAAGAGAGGTATAGTATTGTAAGGTAATGTAATATCATGTTATGTAATAATGATGGGGGGGGGTCGGGCTACACATAGAGAAAGAATAGAACATCTCTCTAAAATAGATTAGATATACCCAGCCCCAAATGATAAGGGTGAGATACATACCTACATTATCGCCATTGTTTAAATAAAAGCATGAAAAAATAAAGGCAAGCATTTATGAAAATAAATAATGACGTAGTAGATATGATGGATGAAAAGGGGGGGGGGGGTAACAAGCGATGTTATGTTTTGAGAGAAGGGCGATAATTTATTTATTAATAATAAATACAGCTCCAACCCCTCCCACACGTCATATGCGTGGGGGGGGGGTGAGGAGGGAGGGGGGATAGGATTGGATGAGGAGTTTAGTTTTAAAAAGAGGATATTAATACAGACTAAAAATGACATGATTGATAATTTTTAGGTTATTTTTATAATAAATAAATACACTTCAATTTGGTATATACTATATTTATATCAAAACTTAATGTACGCCCGTTATGAACAGATAGGGTTCAGTCATCAAGATCTGAACACGTTCCGTAGGTTTTTTAAAGGATACGCTTAGAATGTATTTTGGGTTTAGGTTTGACATATTATATGGAGATGGAGATGGATAAAAAAGACACGTTGAGATGTTGTGATGCCAAATCACTAAGGTAGCGCAGCTTGAGCTGTCAGCTCTATTAGTTCAACGGTTAGAACTTTAGCTTTTCAAACTAACAATACCGGTTCAACTCCGGTATAGAGTATGTAGTAAGATAAATAAATATAATAATTATGTTATACGTTTCATAAAAACCCTCAAGGCGAGGTTCAACTAAACGTGTGGGAGAGAATAAATAAATTATGCTAATGCATATCGTAAGTTTTATATATAGATGCTTTATGGATATATCATCACATCTTGTTAAATACTATGCGAAAAGGGGGGGGGGATTTTTGATTTATTCCATAGATAAAATGCGAACACTCGTTATATATATAATATATATTTATATATATATATAGTATAAAGTCTATATTAAAGCCCAAGCCTATATATATGCCATATAATGGCACCATCTAATATATTAGCCATATAATATAATTGCTAATGCTATTTATATATAAAAAATATAAAATATAAATAAAATATATAATTTTTATTATAAAATAAATAAAATATGATAAGATATATAATAATAAAAAATATATAATATAATAAAATATATATATAGCTCGCTCGCGAGCGCTATTATATAATAATATGATTATAATCCTATAGGATTATATAATATATATACCCATGGTAAGGTAATGCTAATATATACTATATGCTAAGCATTCATTCATATGAATGAGGGGGGGGGGATGCTTATGCTAAGATTCCTAAAAGGAGGCATAAGAGCACTAACCAATTCAAGCAAAGCAAAAAAAATGATGTGAGGTAATCATGGTAAGGGGAGCAGCCGTTGATATATATAATATACAGCATAAAATAATTCATTAAGAGTGATATAATATAGCGTCACAGGATTCAGAGAGAGATATTTATATATAGGTATTAAATGATACCCTGGTGATGTATCATGTCTATATTTGACATGTCCTCTGCAACATTTTATAAAATAAATAACCTGAAATAAACTAACCTTATGTATTTTAGATTATAATATAATATGTAAAAAAAAATAAGCCCTACGCCCATCATCGGGTGTGAGAGGGTTATAGGAGGTAATGTTATAACTCATTCATCTGTCCAATGCAATGGGTGAGGAATTATAATACGGCCACGGTGCACGATTCGGGCAGCTAAAGCTAAGTTGACTTAAAGTTTGGATATGAATTAGATGGACTAGGATAAATATACGAACCATCAGATGAAATAAACATCAGTAGAATGAGAGTGAGCAGGTTATTTTAATAATCTATCTTCGTTATATAAAGATATGATACAGCCATAAGAGTAATATGTGGGGGGGTTAGTAAATAGGATAGGAGATCTTTTCATGTATTGAAAAGCTAATTATTATTAATATAAGTTGGCAAAACTTATTCTAAATAAGTCCTAATATAACTTATATATTAAATATATATAAAGATTATATTTAGATTATAAGGAGGGTCATAATAAAGTTAAAAGTAGTGTGAGATGCATGAAGAGCTTCAGCATAAATGCAATTCTCAAGATGGTATTGTAGAGTATAGTATTTTTTTTTAGTTGAATGGATTATAACTATAATGAGGGGGGTGGGGGAGGTGAGTGGGAATAATAATACTCATTATTTGATTCTAATCAATTTTTATAACATAAAAATGATTTATTATTATATATATAATAATAATGATGGATAAGTGTTTATTTATTAAGTGCATCAGGTTAGTGGTAAAGGGGAGGGGGGGGGTGAGGATAGAGAGAGTAGATAAGTTGGTAGAGTATGGAGTTGTGTTGTGATAAGTTAAAATAATAATAAAGAAAAGATAGATTCAATACCACCTAATAGCTTAAATAATAATCAGTAAGATGTATCACGATGACCTACCTAAATCCATAATAGGGATGGATGTAACCAGAGAGTTGTAGTCATATGAGTAGAGGGTAATTTTTAATAACACATTTCGTAAAAATAAATCATATGAGCGGTCGAGTTTCCGAAATAAATTAAGTTGACCTGAGTCAGTGGGTGTGTGCTCCGAGCTAAAGAGATAAAATAGTATAAAATGAATTATGAGTTGGCTTAAAATGACCAGAGAATCAGGTCAATGTTTTGATAAAAATAGGATGGTGAGTAGATAAACTCACAAAAATAGAGTTAATGGTGATATGATCCATTTTGGTAGTGACCCGAACCAGGGCTAACGGAGTGATGCCCCCCTTTGGATAATGTCAGCGACATTATAAAACTAAGTCATATTCAGGTTACTGATGTATCAGGGATAATTTAATCATGTGATGGAGGGGGTTTCAGATACTTAAGGATACCTCGAGAGTCATCCAATATATTATCCCATACACATACTGTAATAGGCTAAAATAGGCATATATTAAATATTATAGCTGGTAAGGTGGAATATGTATGGGGCATATAGGTGAATGTGGTGTATGTTGCCATAAAAATGGGTGAAAAATAAACAATAATAATATATATTATATAAGAATTTAATACAATAAAGGAAAGGATATCAGAGGGGGGGGGGGTACTGTTGTGTACTCGAACTCAGATATACAGAATGTGACAGGGGATTATATAAACATTACCTTACTAGGCTTGACATATATACTTTTTATATATATAATAAAAAATCTTTATTTTTATAAAGATTTAAATAAATATATATATATATATATGGATCTAATTAGATCCAAATATGGATATAGATAAAGATATAGATCTCTATCTGTAGAGATATCTATCTATAGATAGATATATAATAAAAAAAATATCTATAAAAACATAACATTTATTTGTGTTTTATTTTATATTATAAAATAAGGTGGGGGGGGATGTTAAATGTAATATCATGTAATAAAAACAATTATAGGACAATAAATTAAACAAACCGGGTTGTACGCACCGCACGTGGTAATATATAAATAAATGCCTTATATGTCAACTAGCTGGGCTAGTTAGGGTTCTGGAATAAACATTAACACAGCAGGGAGTTATGATAGAGTGAGAATGTGTATGACGTATGACGTAGAGTATGACAGTATAAGTAGGAGTGGGGAGGGTCTACAAATGATGTATAAATGGATAGGTGAAGGAGGGGATAATATAGGGTGTGTATAGGGATGAGGTGGCATGATGTAGACTCCTAATAGGAGAATTTATAATATTGTTTATTACTAATAAAAATTAGGGGGGGTTCGAGGCATGCAATGAGTGTGACTTGTGAAAGGAAGACGATCGAATGGCCTAATTATTATAATAATAATAATAAAGTAAAGTGAAATATTTGTAACGTAATAAGATAGATGGATGATGTTTTAATATCCGTTTGGTAAAGATAGATTCTGTAGGTATGGGTTTAAGATGAAATAAATATTTATGTGTGTGTGTATTTGTATAAAAAAGATAAATAAGTCTTTCTAGCTCAATTGGATAGAGCGTATTTCTTGTAAAAATAAGGTTAGTGGTTCAATTCCGCTGAAAGACAGATATAAAATATCCATGAGACCCTATCCTATTCTTTATATGATGTGATATTATAAATAATAACCTATATTCCACCTTGTGCTCGCATTAAACCTAAACTACATATACAGTTTACCCATTATCAAAAATGCTAAGGGTATAATATAACGACGACAAGACCCTAAAGTTACTAGTAGTATATATAATAGAGAGGATTGAATATGAATACTTCCCTTTTTATATGATATATAATAAATATAGAGCAACGCCTATAACGTTATAAAGCTATTTTAGACTTAAAAATAACCTATACCTGTTATGGTATAACATATAAGTATATATATAATATATATATATATATAAAAAGGGTATAATATAGCAATATATGCTATATAAAATAGCATCATATGATACATATATAATCCCGTACAAATATAATAATATAGAATATTATATATTTTTATAATACCCTAGTTATATAATCTAGGGTATATTATTATATATATATATATAATGGTGAGGGGTGAGGGGTGAGGCATAATAGGATGCGTAAATTTAGATATAACTAATATTAGCTTAATATTATTATAGAGAGCCTTTTATTTTATAAATAAGAATGAGGAGTAGTTGGATATAGTTCTATATTGTGTGATAGAATAATGGGAATTCACAGGAATTTGGGCCCTGCTTATCCCAGTTCGAATCTGGGTCACGCATTATTTCGAATAAATAAAATATTCTGTGTAGTTTTAGTTTGTAAAAGAAAAGAATAAAATAGAAGAGACAGATTGCATATAATGCAACAAAAAATTATAACTTCAATTCCCGACGATAAATAGATAAACCGTATGGATGGATATAATACATTTCAGCATCTGAACTAAGCTAAGAAGAGTGGGGGGGGGAGGGATTAAAAATATAATAACCCATAATATGGGTTGATAATGTATGTTTTAAGAAACCTAAATCAATAAACTAATCGATATGATAAAATACGATGTAATATAACACTCTTTTTGATTTTGATGTTAACCCCCAACTAGACAAGACATTACACGCGTGATGCCTGAGCACAATGAGTATGTGAGAGGGGGGGGGTGTAGTGTAGGTTCATCGATAAAATCAAGGTAATAAAACTAAGTTTTTACGACCCATCTATAGAAGCTAAAGCTAAGCGGCTCATATTGTAAAGTGATGATAATTAACACTGTGTGTGACTAGTGATATGGGGGGGGGCCAGGGCAATATAATATAAACCCTAGCTTGCTTGGGGGGGTGTACAATTATTTCAATTATCTTTATAATAATTGAGTAAGTAGGACCTAAGAGGGATAAAGCAGCCTGCCCGATGGTGTAATGAATGTAAGTAAGAGTTAGACGCTACGCCATGTACCTTGACACCCTATTTCAGCTCATGCTCATGTCAAGAGAGGGTGATTCTAAATAAGAAGATATTACGCTGATAATGTAATATTACAGCTATATACCCTACATACGTGTGTAGTGGAACTAAAAAACTTAAAAATGAGGATTATAAAAACACACCCGATTCTAGGTCTAGTCAATTCATATCTTGTAGATTCACCACAACCAGCTAATATTAGTTATATGTGGAATTTTGGGAGTCTACTAGGATGTTGTCTAGTCATTCAGATTATCACAGGAGTTACACTAGCAATGCATTATACACCTAACGTAGACCTAGCTTTTATTTCAGTGGAGCATGTAATTAAAATCTTATGATGTGCTCTTTAAACTTTGCTATATGCTGGGAATGTCTGTATGATGTCATAACTACTATAAACATAAGCGGTCGTAGACTATGTATACCCGATCAAGTGAAAATGTTATAACTAAGGCACAATCAGCAGGTAACCAACGGCAGCGACGCTATATCTCTAGCTTAGTAGGAACCTCAGAGACTACACGCGAAGCTTTCCAGTAATTGAATTGAAAGATGATATAGTCCAAGTCATGATTAATGTAATTTGGATTTGAAAAAATAGTACTGTCACTATACAAGACAGCTCAACGTAAAATGAAGAATATAAGTTTGCACAATGACTAACAGTTTAATGGATGCAGACGCAGACTCCTAGTATTTTTTTTGGGGTGGGGGGGGGGGATCGTCAATATATTCGTGTTATGTTTTGATTTGCCCTCCGGATGATATCGCTATTCTATATAGAATCCAATAATATATAGGGGGGGGGTTGGACACGTTGATGCATATAAAACGTGTTGTGTGTTTGTTATTCGTAGAGTATTGGATATTATAAAGGTATGTAGGTAGGTCCTTTTATAGATAAGATAAAAAAACACTCCGTACAACTAAGTATCTATATTATAGATACTTAGATTTTTAATAAAATTAATTAATGAGAATAGGAAAAGTACTGCTGTGATCGAAACCGATTTAAATACTGTAAATAAATATATTCTTAATATGAACTCGGGTAGAACTAATTTTGACTGAGACAAATTCCTAAAAATTATATCCATCCCTTTTATTAATAAATAGGCTTTATTGAAGGAGAATGAACTTTCGGAATTAAGAATATAGTACCTAATTTTAACCAAAGTAGGACAACACAGTATTTATACTCCGGCTTATAATGCAGATATGTAACTATCTGAGTTCGTTCTGTCATCTTTTTAACCTTACAGTCAATAGTCCACAACTAAAACCTAGCAAGACACTAAATCAAGATACGAAGGTACTCACTATTTAACTTCAGAATAGTGACTCACTACACGACATTCTTGCATAAAATATTATCTCTATTGAATTCAAGACTCGTAATAAAATTGACTTTATGTATTGATGTTTAGTTCTATACATGCACAAATTGGGTTATTTTTATAAACCAGAGGGTAGTTAGCTAGCTGTTCAAATTTAAGAATATATATATAGTTATAGATAGAGTCAGAGTCATTCAGGTAAAAATATTCAAGTCCCTGAAATGTATCCGCAGCTATAGCTATTTAAGACCCCCTGTACCAGTTATTATTACACCAGATATAAACAAAACCATCTTAGATTCTCACAAATAGTTGCTAAAACTGTAATATCTAAATCTATTTGAGTTTACGATCAAAATGTTCTAGTTATAGTTCCTGGTAGTAAACCCCTTTTCAATAATAAGGCATATGCAGCCGCAATAAAGTATAGGACTAAAGCGTACATCCCCTAAGTAGTGACTAGACGATATATGAATACTAACAAGCTATATATTATTTTAATAGGTAGGGGGGGGGGGCTTCAATTTTTGATTCTTCACCCAAGTTGTCTGTCTTGATATTACTCTAATTTTTGCATTCCCTTTATCTGCAATGTAGATAGGGTGAAGTTTAGGATATGAGTGCTAAAGAAGTAGAACAGGAAATAAAAAGTCCAAATCCGAGTCAAACGATGATCATAAGAGATGTTGAGTATGGATGACTTATCAGGTATATACATGCTAATGTGGCTTCATTTTTCTTCATTTTTGTATATCTACATATTGGACGTGGTCTATACTATGGATCTTACAAGTCACCAAGAACACTACCATGAGCTATTGGAGTTGTGATTCTCGTCATCATAATAGCGACCGCTTTCATAGGTTATAAAGATAGCCTAATATATATTCAAATATAAAAAATAATGGGATAACGATAACTTTTTTGTCTATACCTCTAGTAGCTAGAGCCACCGAAAGCTACAAATAATTCTCCAAAAACATCAGCTAATTCCTACACTCTAGAGTATACAACAGATATACTAAATAAAAAGGAAGTTTCGTTTATATCAAAAGCTACTTAATACCTTTGCCGGTGTATATATTTGTATATATATACCCATTAAGGGGAAAATATATGTAGTGCTGATCTTGATCTAATATAGCGTCGTTTTCGTGGACACCTTTATAAGGCTGAAAAGGGTAGTATAGTAGTAAATAATGCAGTAAATAAATATGGTGTATAAAACTTTGCATTCATTGTAAGAAAAACAAACAATTCCCGTACCATCGGATCTAGGCAAGACAACTAAAATAAAGCTTATATAAGGCTATAATTTAACTAGAACAATATAAGATGGAGATGATATGCCTGACTATAATATCACCAAAAAATGGCAGGTTCTGTACTAGGAGTAAAACGTACCATAGAACAACGACTAAAACAAGCTATAAACATTAGGTAAATAATATGGAACGACTACGAGTAATGAAGACAGGGAAAGTGTTTAGTGATGAGACAAAAAAACTACTTCGTGAAAAAGCACTAGGAAGAAATAATTAGCATAGAAACACGAAAGAAAATGTCTATCAATAATAATAAATCCGTACCCTTTACTGCTTATTATGGTGATACTATGGATATCAATCAAAAATTCCCGAGTATTGCGGATGCAGCCCTACACTACTTTAAAGATGTACTGTACACAAATGAGGGCCAATCTAATAGGCTAGGCTCTTTATAATAAAACTTAACAACTAGGAAAGTATAGACTGGTAAAAGATAAGAATGATATGAATATATAGTCCTATTGTAATCCCTTTGTTAATCTGCATAGACTAAAAGGGTTTTGTATTTGTTTCTATATAGGTCATTTTTCATGACTGAGTATGTATAAAATCAATAGATTACCTCGACAGAGGTATGCGATATACTATATCATTTCACTGCTAAATCATATAATATATTTAGGCAATACAAGTGAAAAACGGTAAAAATCATCATCAAGGGTTAAGACCGTCGGTTCTATGCAGGATCGCTACAGACTGGGTCACTGTGGGTGCCTGAAAGGGTGCTTAATGTACAGTCGGATGCCTATGACTTGTTTTTGTTTTTTATGATCTTGAAATAGGATATCCAAAAACAGGAAGTTCAAGGCCTAGAAAGATGCTATGCTGATCATAAACTCAAGACGAGAGGATTGATCAGCAAACTAGGTACAACATTAACTCCATTCACCAGTTTTGATATTCACTAGCTAGTTGAGGAGGCATTGTATGTTCTGCCTTACGGGCAGATGTCGCTATGAGGTAGTACATCAGACCGCCTCACATGCAGGGACTTACTAAGTATTCTTCTAACATCCTACTACTTTATCATGGTATACCTAACATCATAGCAAACAGCCAAGCTCATTTAAGCTAATGATAATAAAATGTCCACACGATCACGACATTCTGAGTATTTTTACGGAACGGGTGACCCTCACGCTGACGACGATGATCAGGTCTAGGAACACGTCTAAGTCTGAGCCAAGGGTATAACCGTAGTGAATACCCACTGTGACTTCATGCACAGATTGCTAATCGAGGTTATTGTAATCCTGTACAGCCTAAGATATAAACACGACTAGGTACTGGTTGAAAACTAACAGGAGATACATTTATAGATTTCATACATTTACATATTCTAGTATGGACAGTCTTTACTCAGCATGATAGACTAATTCGATCAAGCACATTCCTAATAACATTATGAATTCCTAACACCACTTGCTCTAGCTATCTGAATTATAGATGATGGTGCTAGAGTTGGTAAAGGTATAAAGCTTTGTACGAACTCGTTCACATATCAAGATGGTACACGTCTAACTCAAGTTCTATATGATCTTAATAAGAGTTAAGTCTAGTGTATAATCAGCTGGAACTCCCTGACAATATCCTATTTATATCTGAGCTGGATCTAAGTCCGATCTACGATCGGTGGTACGACCACGGTATATTCCATGCTATATAAGCTTGGAGAATAGTAGCACTGTTAAATTAAACAATAGTCAAACAATGAGTTTTCATACTTAGAGGCTCTGTATAGTCCTTATCCTCCAACTTTGCTTTCTTCTTTCTTCTTGTCCCCCTTCAAAAGAAAAAGAAGGGCTTTAGACAAAAATAAAATGAATAAGAAGGGTAAAACCTCCCCCCTATACGATACGATACAAGGTCTCGTACTTTTATACTATCAGAGCTTAAGCCTTTTAGAGTATACCGATAGCAGAGTTAATGAGGGGGGGGGGAGGGCAACACTGATGAAAACGGTTAAAGACATTTCCTCTTGTCAAGACCGTCGGTAACTTCTTTATACTTTAGCCTCTATTCCTCCACACCTTTCTCTTCATAATAATGATAAGAATAATGAAGATATTTGGGTTCAAGAAAAGGGAAGGGGGGTTAAAATTGAGCAGGAGTCATCGCTACAGACTGGTCCATCGGTGGGTTTATATCTTGTTTTTATACCTCCTCTTTTTATTTTAATTTTTCTCCGTAGAGTCGAAGTCGAGTCTCTGTAGCTTTTATTCAACGAAGGCAGCTCCGCTGTAATTAAATAATACGGATTTTTATTATTTAATAAAAAACAGAAGATATAAATAAAGACTGGATATAGGCTTAATGTACAGTCGATGTTCCCGTAGCTTTTGTGCTATCACAAGGCTCTATCATAAACCTCTTGTTGCAATAGTGATAGAGTACAGGGTCATGTATAGTATAGGGGGGGGTTCTGTTCTCTATGAGTTCCTACTCTTCCTTTACTTCTTCCGGAAAGGTGATAGTCATTATCCATAAAATCCTTATTCAGTCTAGGGCAGAGTACCGAAAGCTGATAATTATTTAAATCGATCGATAAAAAAGAGTAGGTAAAAAACAGGGGGTAAGAACTAATTTTAGATCTATGTACAATACTATGATTGGGAGCCTGGCAACAGTTATTACAAATCTTCTAAGTGCCATTCCATGGATAGGAGGGGACCTTGTAGAATTTATTTGAGGTGGGTTCAGTGTAAGCAATGCGACACTAAATAGATTTTTTAGTCTTCATTTTGTACTACCCTTCATTATAGCGGCCCTAGTCATAATGCATATGATCGCGCTACATGAGCATGGGAGTAGCAATCCACTAGGGGTGACTGGGAATGCAGATAGACTACCCATAGCACCCTATTTTCTATTCAAAGATCTTGTAACCCTTTTTATATTTTTTACAGTACTAGCTATTATTGTCATGTACGCTCCAAATATAATGGGACATTCAGATAATTATATTCCAGCTAACGCCATACAAACACCACCGTCGATCGTTCCTGAATGATATCTTCTACCATTTTATGCAATCCTAAGATCCATTCCAAATAAACTTATAGGAGTTATTGCTATATTCGCTTCACTACTCATTCTACTTGCTATGCC
>JASXTE010000443.1:0-45582 GCA_030280995.1 Hemileia vastatrix | reverse complement strand
TTGTAATTGTTTACGAGGTTGAGGTGGTAATTTTGGACCACGATTACCACTTTGATTATCTGAAGAAGAACCAGAACCAGAAGAACTATCATCACCTTTTTTATCGTGACTAGCACGACGAATCAAACCAGATTCAGGAATTGAAATTTTATCGATCATCGTGATATCAAATTCACTTGAATTATCATCATCTGAGCGAGCTTTGAGCAAGATTGATGCGTTTGCACAATTATATGTACAGATTGTCGTTAAAGCCATGAAAAAGAATAATAATTTCAACAGAAACATAATTGAAGATATAAGAATTAAGATGCTTGAACTTGATAGATACTTTATTAAGACGAGTTTATATCCTTTTGATTCATTGATCAAACGTGCTCTCTTTTTAAAAGTACATTCTTGCATTGGCGTACACAGTAATCCTAAACCCACAATATAATAATTCATACGCAGAAATGAACATCACAGCCCAACTATTACAATGCAAAAGTATCAGAGAAGTACTCTTTGTTGCACAATATAGAGTAGTCAATGATAATACTCTTTTTTACACAGCTGCAAAAGGCGGTGTTTCTTGGCTCATAGCAGAAGCAGTAAACTAGACGGCAGACAGGCAGGCAGATAAGGAAGAAATCGCGTCAATTCAAATAAACATTTTTTGTGCGTACACACATAATTTTGAGCAGGCTGATGAAGCGGTACAGTCTAGACTATGACTACCATTAACAACGCTCATGGATGAATAGGATAGTATATCATCTGTTGGAACACGAGAAATATGAGGTCTACAGATGATACGATCGAGGTGGGTTATATGAACTTCACTTCTTCGACCAATCTTTCTTGCCTAATAAGTTCAAAACGGCGGCAAAAGCAGTTGCGGGTTGATCTTGACCTAGAATTTGACCTGAATCAAAAATTTGTGCAAATGTTAAACCACGTTCTTCAGTGAACGATCCAGTTTGTTTACCTTCAATGTCATATAAAGGTGTTACAGGAGGTTTCTTGAATCCTAATCCTCCGGCCCAAGTCAAATTTTGAAATGCTAAAGCTGTTGTGTCGGTCATTACTTCTGCGTCCAACTAAGGGGAAAAAAAGGGTGAAAGATAAAATATTCAGTATGATGACAATAAACACAGAAACACTTTATATACTCACGTTACCATTGATCATGATGCATTTCTTGCTTTTCTCGATTACTTGTGCCAGCATACTATGTTTTTGATCTGGTATCCTGTCTGGATAACCATCTCCATCACCATTGAGGAAAATATTAGCACATTCTCTCCAATTCTTTTTGTTGCATGAATGTATTTTTGTAATTCTGCATTATCGAAAAACTTGTTGGTATAATCTATATTATGTTCATCGTCAGAAGGGTTTGGCTTGTTCACATTTTCAAAATTCAAATCTTGATTATGATCCGAAGCACGAGCGTACATCATCGTATATGGCGAACATGAATAATCAAAATCGGGTAAAGGACGTTGAGCTGGATAATGGAGGTTTTTCTCGACATAATCTACTAAATTGCAAGGAGCTGCTTCATCTTTAATATCTTGCAAATCTTCTGCTGAAAGTTTAAAGGCTGCTTGATGTTTGACAGCATAAGGGTAAGTTGCTGGTTCAAGCATGGTGGGAGGCGTAATTACTCCGTCAATGACCAAAGTACCTTGTAGTTGAGGTGTTTGACCGGAATTATAAAGTTCGTTAAGAATATGGGACTATATCCAATCCTCCGTAATATCTACCTGCTATCCAAAGTTTTTTATGCTTAAGTTCCGGAAATATTTCATAAAAGTTATGTAAAAAGCTTACGAATCCTTTTGCAATTTGAGTTTCATTTGTAAAATACGTTCTTCCTGTTGAAAAACCCGTATTAGCAGGTTGTTCAACATAAACTATATTTGAAACTTTTGTCCAAGAATATTCATTTGGTTTAGTTGTATCTTTTGCGGTTTCTTGAATATGAAAAGGTCCATTCTCATGTGTTAATCCAGTCAAAGCAGAACATCCAGATCCAATCCAAATGATTAAATCTTCACCTGCGTTCACATCATCTTTTCCCCACATCCACATGAACAAAGAACCATTCTTAACTTTATCACTTTCTATTGGGACATTACCTGCCCAGGAGTTTTTTGTTTTGAATGGAAGACCGGGACTAAAAATTGAATAAGGTTAGTAAGTAAATCAAACAATTTTTAATAATCGAGCAATACATACATCTGTGTTCCTACTGCATATTCTTTTGCTTTTGCTCCTGCAAATGATAGACTGGAAACGCATTTTTTACAGCCTGCACTTGGTTCAACTCCGTTTGGAAGGGTTGCTGCGCTTTTAGGGATGGCAGAAGCTGAAGCATGATTTAAGAAACAAATGGTTGCCAATACGATGGCAAAATGTAGAAAGAACATTGTTAGTGTGTACTTAACGAACGAAGAAAAGAGAAGGGACTGAAAATGAAAAAAAACTCAATTTTATAGCATGCTCTTTACTGGATTCAACTATTATAGGAGGAATGAATATGTACTTATTAAATCTTAAATTTAATTTAGGGGTGGTGTTAAAAGGGGTTGGTACGATATGGGCATATGTATTGGATAATTCAGCATGCAATAAAAATGCAATAAAACTTTTCTCAGGCGATTTTGTGGATTGTAAAATGAATTATAATATGAAGAATGAAAAATAGACAGGATGAGGCGAACATAACATCAAAGGGGAAAAAAGTTCATTGTTCAAGGAAATATTCATAGTTGGAATTGCAACCTTATTTCCTTCCTTTCTGAGTCCAATCTCTCTTTCCGATCAAATGTAACAATGCAGTATAGCCAAATACTGGTTGGTCATATGGGATCCTACAGAATGAAAAGATTGATAAGTTAAAGGCTAAAGAATAATCCTTTGCAAGATTCTACTCACATATGACCAGATTCATAAATTTGTGCAAACGTAAGACCGCGTTCTTCAACAAAAGATCCGGCTTGGTAACCTTCAAGATCATACAAAGGTGTCAAAGGTGGCTTCGAAAATCCCGTACCCTTATTCCATGTCAAATTCTGTAAACCTAAAGCTGTACCGTTGGTAATTACTAAGGCATCCAGCTAAAAAAATTAAAAAATAAGTTTTACATCAGTAAAGATCATCTTTTCCTTCTCTTTGAAGTACTCACATTTCCGTTTAGAATTAAGAATTTCTTGCTTTTCTCAATGGATTCGGATACGTGATTATGTTCTTGATCAGGATCTTTGTCTGGCCATAAGCTATTATCACCGTTGTAGAAAGCAGTATTACAAGCAACCCATTTCTTGTGAGGTGTATGAATGTAGTCTTGCAATGCAGCATTATCAAAGAATGTGTCATGATGATACATTGCCGTCCAAGTATTAATTTCTCCTAAAGGTGAATTTTGTTCATCATAAGGCCGTTTGATGTTATACACATCAAAATCGAGTCTTGCATCTTGAGCTCTCGTCCTAAACATGTTGTATGGCGAACATGAAATGTTATAATCAGGTAAAGGTTTTTGAGGTGGGTAATGCAGATTTTCCTCAACATAATTTGTCGTACCACATTCATCCCCTTCATTTTTAATGTCTTCAATATCTTGATCAGTGAAATTGAGTGTCTCTTTATGTTGATTGGCATACTGATAGATAGTAGTTTCACGAACTAAATATGTGCTGGTCACAACCCCATCAATTATCATAGCTCCTTGTAATTGTGGATTCTTTCCATCTGAGAAAAGTTTGTGCATAATACCTGGTAGATAGATTCCAGCATACGATTCTGCACCAAACCAAAGTTCCATTGATTTTAATTCTGGGAAAACTTTATAAAATCCATCCAAGAAGATTGCAAAGTCTTGTGCAATTTGAGTTTCATTTCCATAATAAGTTCTACCTTGCGAAAAACCCACATGAGCAGGTTGATCAACAAAAACGATATTTGTACCTTTCGTCCAAGAATATCCGTTCGGATAAGGTTTTTCCTTTACAGTCTCGAACAAGAAAGGACCATTCTCTTGAATCATTCCTAATAGTGATGAACAACCAGGCCCACCGTTGAGCCAAATCATTAAATCTTCACCTGGAGTAATGTCATCTTTACCCCAAAGCCACATGAAAATCGAACCATTTTTCACATTCGGACTTTCGATTGGAATATTACCCGCCCATGAGTTCTTTGTTTTGAATGGAACACCGGGACTATAGGGATGTTGGTTGGTTGGTCAGTCAATTTGTTTTCGAAACACATCAAAGAATGAAACTCACATATTGTTTCCTACCGCATACTTTTTTGCTTCTTCTCCGGCGAATGACAAACTTGATTGGCATTTTTGACAACCTGCGCTCGGCTCAACACCTTTTGGTAATGCAGGTCCTTTTCCTTTTGTATTTAAACCAGCATCGTCGAATCTACGAAGTAATGGAGGATTGTGTTGATTGTCATTTCGACTTACAGTGGCGGCAGCGTTGGAATGTTGAGTAGAAATGCAAAGATTGAATGCAATTGCAGCAAAGATGAAGTTGAACTTGGAGATGTACATCGGAAAGATGAAAGAAGGTGGTGATGGAAGAAAAGGAAGGATAATGTACTATGCGGGAAATCTTTGAATTGGAGAGAAAAAGAGAAAGAGTGCGCTTTATATCACATTGCGGCCGCACGGTATGTAAAGGCTTAAGTTATGTATGCATCTCTATATCTCCTCTTCTTCCGTCATCTTTAGAACCCGAAAAGCGGGCGCTGGAAGCTGGAAGCTGGAAGCTGGAAGGAATCCATTCTTTCGAATAAATGCAAAGACGGAATACTAACGGAGCGCCGCTTTTCGTGTGTAACTCCGCACACATTCAAACATAAGGAGCTTCAAGCGCGAGAAAGGTTGCCCCTCTATCATATTTCTCATCTTCATTTGTTGCCGCTGAGATTTATAAAGAGGAATGACAGACAGGGATCTACCATACCAATCAAAACATGCATCACACTTATCGTACGTTTGACAGAGAAATCGATTACCTTTGAGAAATCAGAAAAGAAGTTCGGGAAGTCTCAACTTGTGTAAGTACTAGATTATAGTCACTGGACGTATGCTGCCAATAAAGCACTTCAAGCCAAAAGAAGCATCAATTCTTGTCAATGGATAGATTAAATAATATTCATTTTCTCAGGTATTGTCTCGTTAGTTATGTTTATACGCTCTTCAAATCACTTTTTGGTCCAATCACCTTGTCCTGTAAGATACAAGACAGAATTTAAGAAGAAACTTGGTTGATCATGCGGAATCTAGGTGAGTAAATAGAGAGATAAAAAGATCAGCATCACATCAGAACAGATTGAATCAATAATTAAAACTTACCATATGACCAGCTTGTGGTACGATTGCGTAAGATAAGCCTCTTTCGGTAGTTGAAATTGCTTTTTGATTTCCTTCTAAATCATAAAGAGGCGTTAAAGGAGCCTTTGAGAAACCTTGAGCATTATTCCATGTAAGGTTTTGCAAAGCCAAAGAAGTACCGTTTGTGATCAACAATCCGTCCAAATTACCATTCATGATGATGAACTTCTTACTCTTTTCGATAGTGGTTGCTAAGATACTATGATTGAAATCAGGTTGTCTGTCTGGTTCTTGCTTTTATCTCCGGTAGGGAAAACGGTTGCACATTCAACCCATTTTTGATGAGGAGCATGAATGTATGTTTGCAAATCATAATTATCAAAGAATGTGTTGTGCAGATATTGTTCATTTCCACTGTTAGGGTAACCAAGAGGACTGTTTGGGTCTGGAGTAGGTGTATCGATGTTGTAGATGTTGAATTGTGGATTTCTTTGATTTGCCAAGTTGTAATATGTATTGAATGGTTGACATGTTCTGGAGTAATCTGGCAATCTTCCTGAAGGAGGGTATTTCAGATTCTTATCCACAAACGTTGTCAAGCCACATTTGTCAGATTCTGCTTTAATTTGAGCGATATCATCATTGGTAAAGTTCAATTCTTTTTGATGTTGAACGGCATATTGATAAACGACAACATCTTCTTGAAGTCTTTGATCGGTAATCGATCCATCGATGATAATTCCACCTTGCAATTGTGGAGTTTGACCTTGAGAATAGAGGTAATTGGATATGTAGGGGATGTAGGTGCCGGCATACGATTCACCCGTGATCCAGAGCTTCTTCTTTGTCAATTCGGGGAAGGTTTTGTAGAAGTTGGCCAAAAAGGAAGCGAATTGAGCGGCAACTTGGTCTTCGTTTGAGTTTTGTGTTGTTCCCGTAGTGAATCCAGTGTGTACAGGTTGTTCAACATACAACACATTAGCTGCTCTTGTATAACTGTAACCATTTGCAAATGGTTTATCGTTCTTGTTAAGTACAAGAAAGGGCCGTTCTCTTGCAAAAGGCCTTCTAAGCTTGAACAACCTGGACCACCGTTCAACCAAATGACCAAATCGTCACCTGAATCAGTTGCATCTTTACCCCATAACCAAAAGAACAAAGATGCATTTTGAACTGTTGTGCCTGTGATCGGAATATTACCTGCCCAAGAGTTTTTGGTTTTAAAAGGTAGAGATGGACTGCAGATGGTGGGTGGAAGAATAGGGGCTTTGTCACTATCCAATTGATCTACTTTTCTTTTACGGAACTCACATTTGCGTTCCCACCGCGTATTTTTTAGCAGCGGCGCCGGCAAAAGTCAAACTGGATTTACACTCTGTACATCCGGCAGTAGGTTCAACACCGGCAGGATAAGGTTGACCTTTAAAATTATCACTATCCGAACGACGAATAATATTTTCCATTTCCTTCAAACTTCTAGCTGAACGACCATTTTGATAGTGTTGCTTATTTTGATAAACACGTTCGGCAACTGAGAGTGGTGTATCAGATCGTTGCTCTACAGAAGTTGGAGCTGCATTAATGCTAAAAGGTAAAGCAATGGCTATTGCCATTAATGAGGTGAATGTTCCGACCTTCATATTTTGAGAGTTTTAAAAAGAGATGGGGAACAATGCAAAGTGGATGGGGAAATTAGAATTGATTTTTGAATGTATGCTATCTTTTTATATCAATCGAGTTCGAGCCCCTTCTTTTTCGATTAGACGATCTGAACACATCCTTACGCAATTTCTGGAACACATGGCAAGATAAGCATAATTTATCCAAAACGATTGACTGACTTACACAACTCCTAATGCATGAATTGATCAAAGAGGGTGTGTCTTCTTATCGGACTCTTACCCCGCTTTGCTTCTTATTTTTCCCGCGTCACATTACGGACATCTTTTATTACCGGGAAGGGGCTTGTTTGTTTACACATGTCGTTTGACAAGTGCTTCTATGTACGGATCACATGGAACATACATACATGCGTAGACTATATGATGCAATCGGCCACATGTTTGATTCGATTGACAGCTTTCAGCCTTTGCACAAATCTTCTCACTCTTTCCCCCCGAAACAAGACTAAACAAACAAACAATACGCTAAATTCAAAAGGGACGAGATTAATTTTTGTTTGCTTCTTCTTTTTCTTTCAAACCCGCGGCATTCGTTTCCGACCGCTGCACGTCGTCTGTAATATGTTCCTTGCAATATATGTATACATACACAAGTAACGTAACTCGGTCTATTCGGTCTAAACGCCGTAAAGGACTAGTCTAAAATCTCGGTAATCCTAAAAGTTGACATGATATCGTTTTGTATTTGCAATTCAAGACAAGGTTTTCAAAGTTTGTAACACGCTAAAAAAATAAAAATCAAACAAAGTCTGTGTCACCGCATAAGATAAGGACTTATGGACATACATAGGGCAAAAATCAATCATCGGCCAAAAGTGCACTGCACGCCGCACATTGTTCTCACAATACGGCCAAACACCGGAACTAACTCCCTCGCCCGCTTGCACCCATGGTTAGCGGTTTTTATTATTAATAAGCAAAGGTATCCTTGAATGTTGAAAAAGCGGAATATTCCCGCAATTTCGGCATCCCCTCTTATAGAATGCATGGACCTCGATTCAAGAAGAATCTCCTAGTTGTAGGAGAACAATCAATCAATCGTGGGAAGATCTGTATCAAATCTCATTTCGGTTTTATTTTATTTTGCCGAATTTAATCGGAACCGCAAAAAATATAAACCTATGGTGACGTTGGCGTGACATAAGCAAACATTATGAGCTACTAATGAATGGTCGCCCGATTAAATAAAATACCTTTATACACATCAAATCAGTGAAAAGAAAAGGTAAACCTTATCGAAATTGCATTGCAGCAAAATTTTTAAATTGATCGTATGACATTGAAATTAAAAATCTTGCATATGCATTAAGTTTAACTTTTTGGTCGTTGCCGTAATTTCCATTGTTGATTAAATTCGATTAGTCAGCCTTGGAATTGTTCTCTCATTGTATACATAGTCTGCTTATCTGAAGCTAAAATACAATTGACACCGTTTACCAACTTTTTGTCAATGAGTAAAACATTTCACAAGCATTTTCATTAAAACGCTAAATACGAAAAAGTTCGCGTGGGATTCGAAATTCAACTTGATTTTTTATCTTAGTCTGTATAAATTTTACAGGGTCAGAGTGTGGCAAACACCTGGCCGATTGATTTTAATTGGGTGAACAACGCATTCCAGGTATCTGATAAAGTACCACACTTCACCTGTCTTCAAGCGCGTTTAATTATTTGTGCTTTCTTAATAAACTCATTTATGCGCATCTAAATCGGGGTCAAAGCTCTTTATCGGATAGACAGAGTTTAATTTCCCCTTCTATACATGCAAGCAATGATCGATCGACTTATACACAATAAATATAAAGATAGACTGTGTTTATATCATTTGTGCAATTTACGGGCCCGGCTTCGTCACGTACCCTTTCCTCGATTACCGTTCATACTTTGAAAATATATTTTCAAACGATAGCATGGTCTCTGTTTACCCCAACAGAAAATATACTTTATTCGGCAGTGAGTAAGTGTACACATTCGGACGCTTCCATCATTGCAAAAGGTACTGCGCTGCAGGGGTGACGCGAGTACGTTCTACTGTATTTACGTGCGAATGAGCAAGAAAAGTGTCAGTATAAGATACATGCAGTGTTATGCAGGTAAATTCCTGTATTTCGCAAGTGAAAATTAATAAAAATAGATAGATCGAATTAGTATGATTTTTATGCATATGCAAAACGAACAAAAACTATTTCACTGAGCTTTAAATCTCGGAATAGCGGAAGTAGTGCATATTCTCCAAAAGAGAAAAAAAAAAGTCGAAAATAGACTGAATGTATGCCTAAACCAGCTTCTTGGTACCAATGACGCAGCACTGCGCGGCGCAGCGCAGCTCGTCATGAGTGAACCCGTAGAATACTCCATTCGATTTCGTTTGTGCATGAGGTTTCTTTTTTTTCCTCTACCAATTTGCATACAATTGCAGTTCTTGCTGCATGCGTGTACATATGTTTTTTTATAAGAAAGATCGAAAGCGTGTCTATATGCAATACATTTTAAGACTCCGCAACGGTTGAGCAATCACTCCGCACATTATTGGCTTAGAATGTGACGTAAATTGCATAGCAATATTTGAAAAGACACGAAAAAAAAACAAGAGATCAATTGCTGCATTAAAAAAGCCCTTTTGGAATAATCACTGTAGTCTACAATCGGCATTCACATACAGTTATACAATTCGTTCTCAGGCGATAAAATGTATTAATCACCGTTATTTGACTTGTGTAAATCTTTGAGAGTAAAGGTGAATTTCTTGAAGCAATTTTTGATCTTCGCCCGATCACTATTTCCTCCCGAACGGAAATGGGCGGATAATATCATCTGTTTGTTTCACACGTTTATAAGTTCTTTTTCTTGTAAAGCTTATCACTAGTGATTTTCATAATTAGAATCGATCGGGGTTCAAATACATAATCTGGTGTGAAATTCAAAGTTTGCTCTCAAGAAAAGAAACACTCGAAGTGCCAGACACCAATTACTCCGTAACCACCGAAACAAAGCCAATGCGGCGCAAGCCTTGTTTGGGAAATGGTAATGATACGCAGCGCTACGCATAAATGATTCTCCTTTCTTTCTTTTAATGCGCTGCTTACATGGCATATTGACAGCATCCACCTTAATCGTTTTATTCATTGTTTTCAAATGCACAATTATGCACGTTTCGCGCTACTGAGTAGATAGCTTAGTTAAACACCGACAATAATTGGTGGTAGCTGAGATTGAAAATATCGAATTATTTCAAAACATGTATGTACGTATATGCATGTATCGGAAGATCAGCAATTGTTCAATCGAAAATACGACTACTATATTTTTTGGAGAGATCTGCAGATGCATACGCGACGTTTATTTTGTAGGGTTCACAGCACATTCTCACTTTCGGGCATGAGAATAAACTCCTTCCGCACTTTTTCAGATTTCCAAGAAAAGACTCTGTTTGCCGCCCTTCTTCTTGGTACTTTTTTTTGTTGTAGCTGATCATGTACCATGTTTCACTTTGCTATCCGCACTTTCTTTTTCTTGTGTTGCCGGTAAAAGCCAGCAATAGCGAAAGAGATCTTTTCATTTTGCTGGAATTAAACGCAACTTTTGACACCTTTCCATGACAACGAAACATACATAGTTTCTTCATTATTTGTACCGTGGTTCTTCATCTATACACAAGTACAGATGAAGCCAACTTCCTCTCAATCACACGAAAGGATACACTGATCAACATCAATTTGTAGAGGATCGATGACTACATAGTAGAAATCGGGATACACCCAACCCCTCTCATCAACAGCGATGAAACTTGACGAAAGAACGGTAATTCCTACTCCTCGTGAGGGTAATCATAACGGCAACAAAGACGCTAGATCCCCATCCGAAAATCATAATCATAATTCCAATTCCACGCACCATCGAAGCTATTCAAACTCGCATACAATCGACCATTTCTCGACTTTTGATCATAATAAAAGTCCACCTCGTGCTGAAGCAGATCATTCCGATAGATCGTCACATTATGCACATATTCCATCCCAATCTGCCGATTCACATTTCAACAGACAGAAACCAATCAGTCTTGAAGGAATTTCATTGAATGAAAGAGAGAAGAAATGGTGGATGAAGTGAGTATGATGGACAGTTTCTTCCCCTTTACCAAAAATAACTGACGTTGTCAACTTTCATCTACAGCTTCGTGAAACTGCTGGCAATTTAGCAGATTTTGCATCTTTCGTCCATCGTACAGGAAGAATTCCCCCTCGAAATGATTTGGATTGGGCTCGATCGAATTTTCAACTTTTTGCAGAGAATATGTCTGCACTACAGAGTGAGTGAATGCGCTCAAAAAAAAAAGTTAAGGAGATGTTTATGTACTAACTCACGATTCTGAAGTGGTTTCAGGCGTCTTACGTGGTGAAGGACCTCGCTATCCCGAGGCAGGCTTGAACACGTTACAAATTTCAAATTCATCACGATACGGTACAAGACTAATGTCTCAATCACCAACTTTGGAAGGTGGAAATAGCAAGCCGCTCTCGACAACTTTTCCACCTCCTCTTAATAGACATGTATCGTACGATAAAGTCAATATACCCGGTATGTATTTTGGGAGAAGAGATTTTGTTATAAACATCCCACTGACATCTCTTCCAATGTAGAACGATCGATGCGACCCTCGACTTCGCTTTCTGCTTTGACCGGAGAACGATCTGAAATACCACACCTTAGACCAACGCCTTCACTGCATGAACAAAGATGGATAGATTCAGAGAACAATAGGTGGCAGGAACGTAGTGCTGAACGAAATAGGGCAAAGGAATCAATGCGTTTAGACATCCCTCCCGAATCTAACTTTCCACCAAGAGATCGAACGTCTTCTAGTAATGGACGTTCATTTATTTCCTCGAACGAACAGGAATATTCATTCGAAATTGCTGGACCAAGCAGATTAGGAGGTACCGTTCCTCCTCCTCTTGCTTCACCACATGGCAATCTTCCACGACATCCAAACGATTCGCCAAGATCATCTTATAGCGCTCGCGAACCATCATCATCTAGAGTTCTGGAAACTGATCCATTCAATCATAGGCCAACTTTACACGCTCAGCAACACGGTGGAAATAATCCTGCCGGTCTTCCCGTTCCTCAACCTCCTTCTCGCCCTTTCCAACCTGGAAGACGCGCTTCTTCCGATTATGGAGGAACACCATATCCCACCAGCTATTCTCCACCTTACCATCAAAATAAAAAAGGTGACGAACGTTACAGTTTTAGACCTCCTTCAGATCATTATTCTGCTCAAAACAATTCACGTACTCCAAGTGGATATTATCGTGATGAATATAGGGATAATAATCATCACGATCATTCATACGTAAGCGGTGATGAAAGTGGTAGTGGCAGTATGGGATTCAGGCCATCAAAATATCGTAAAAGATCAAGAGCACCTGCACCTGGCAGTTGTGTTTCTTGTGGCGTTCGTGATACACCCGAATGGCGTAGAGGTCCAAACGGAGCAAGAACGTTGTGCAATGCATGTGGATTGCATTTTTCAAAATTACTTCGAAGGAAGAAACAAGAACAAGGAAATGACTCAGCAAACGTAACTGTTGAAGAATTACGATCCAGTCTTAAACTTCCAGGCAATGGTTCTACAGGGCAAATGTCTCCTTCTTTTTGACCATTTTCACGCAATTATATAATATACACCCGGATAATACACGTAATCTCGCAATATCTTTCATCTGACTTGTACTTTTTTACATAGCAATCTGTTGTCGAACTTGTTATACCACCCAAATCGCTCTTTTGTTTTTGCAGTGCATGCATGCGATTTGTATAATTTGATATTCTATACAATATATACATATATATTTTCCCTAATATACAATCACAATTTGACTTTGAATGGTGTTGCATCAGAAGAAGTTTCTTGTTGCCAAGTAGCTTTGATTAATTTGATCATATCATCAAAAACTGCTAATGCTTTTTGCTTTTGATCACCATTACCAATCGCTTTTTCGAATCCATGACCTTCGTTTGGAACTCCATTAAAGATTGCATTTTTATGACCTTGTCGTTGAAGTGATTTGATTAAATTATAGCCATCATTATATAACGTATCACCTTTTCCTGTTGCAATATAAACCACTTTACAATCTAATTGACCTTTTTGCAAATCACATGTAACGGGTGATAATAAAGGATTTGAACGATCAATATTTGGAATAAGGTAACATCTATCGAAGAATAAAGTTACTTTTCTAGGTAAAGCTCTAGGATGATTTGGTTGAGGTGCTAACTTTGGTCTTGCTTGTGGTCTAAAATCAGTTGGTGGAGCGATTGAAGTAACTGCACAAATCTTTTTTCCACCAAAAATAACACCCATCACTAAAGCAATATTTGCACCTGCTGAACCACCACCAACTGAAACATTTTTGAGATTAATAGGTGGTATTTGTTTGAATGCTTTGCTATTTTTATTAAAAATTGAATTTAAAACATCTTCTCCATCTTGAATGCAAGCGGGGAAAAGGATGTTCGGGTGATTTACGATAATCGGCATCTAAGATTATACATTGCATCTTATTTGCTAAATAAGCGCAAAAATCTCCATCTGCACCAAAACAGTCCAAGACATATCCACTTCCATGCCAATTAATATGAACTGGGAAGTTGTTTTGTAGATTTAAAAGATTGTTTGGAATGTATGCATCTACTTTAATCTTTCTTCCATTTTGTCTTGATGGAATATTGATCCTCTTACGTGAAACGTTGTATTTCCTTTTGAGTATTATTGAACCATGAACGATATAATATGATAGTGCGATAAGAAATTTGATAGGAATTCGAATCAATTTTGCAATCACAAGATCGTACAAATATGCAAGCGAAAACGTATGATTCACAATTGGAAGATTGATCAACTTTCCTTCACTTGGACCATCTTGTTCGTATGGATGTTTATCGAATCCTAATGCTGTTTTGATGTCTATTTTTGACATCTTGTACTTGTTGATGAAGATGATGGTTTTCATGCATCTGTGAAATTTTAGTTGAATGTATGCTTTGCAAACTTCTTTCTCGTACGTAATCAAAAAATGTGTGGGCGGCGGCTATGGCTTTGTTTTAAACACCGGCAGCGCTGCGCTGCGCCTACCACACAGACAGATGCGGGGGAAATCAACTTTCTTTCACGCGACGGCCTAGCGTCTGTATATTATAGAATATGAATAGTGTCTGTTTCAGATGATTAAACATTATTATGCTGTCTATACAATCGATGGAACTTTACGTAAAAGTACAAGAGAGACATAATAACCACAATGAACAGTTCTAACACTTGCAGATCTTTGTTCATCAGTTGGTGCTTCTTTCGGTATTCTTGGATCATAAATATTTCCATTAATGCAAGGTGTAAGGCTGAATTGTTCAACGTTTAAAAACCATTCATATCCTCTTCTACGTGATTCAGCTTCATGTGCTTTAGCAGCTCGAATCAAATTATTTTGTTCGGCTGTCATGAGTAATGCACATGCACCAGGTTTAAGCATTCGATAAAATACTTGTAACATAGCAGGATATAACTTTGAAATTGCTTGATGGTTAAGTGACCTTCTTCCCAAGGTAAATCTGTCACGATTCCATCCAATGAAGATTCCTCTCCCATAAATAATAATGCTTCATTTATCTTTGAAGCATCAACTTTCGCTAATGAAATCTCGGGAAATTCTCCACACAATGCAACCATTTGATGACCTCTTTCTACTTCTGCTGCGAAAACGTCGCTTGCGAAAATTTGACTTTTAATTCCCCGTCTTTTGAATGCTACAGCCATTTCGATAGCCACACTACCCGTACCGGCACAAGGTTCCCAGATACGTACTGAGTTCTGACCTGGTTTCAATAAATCAGTATCTAGAGGTAACGCGGTAGCCAAAGTATGAGCCCTGAATCGTGCCAAAACAGTACCTTCTCCAGCTAAATCTGCTGGCAATTGTGGTCGATGTTTTATACTTTGCTTCATCTCTATCGGAATCAAAAATGCAAATCGGCCAGGTACGTTGGACGGATTGGTTGCCCAATGTGGCTCAAGTTCTACGCCATCTTCATGTCCTGCCAGTAATTTGAACACAATCTCAAGATCGGATTGTAATAGATTCACTTCCCAATCACCTTCACTCAAATCTGGATCACCATTGAGCCACCACCAAATCCATGATCCGAGATCCTTTTCGATTTGAATTGTTGTAAGTGTAGGTAAAGAATATCCCCTACGATCACATGAAGCGCGGAATCTTGGCTTTCGATCTGTGTCAATGTATTTCCCATGCACATCTTGCCAAATCTTTTTTGCACGCTCTCTGCCATCTTCACATGAATCCCAAGCTGCTTTCAATGCCTCCATAAATTCTCCCTCTGCCGGTGTGAGCTGACCATCCAGACCTGGGACTGAAACTTCTGCTGTTCCATCACCATTCTCTTCTCCTTTCTTTCGTCTTGCTGCGATTATACTTCTTGCTTCGTACAATTTCAATTTTTCATCAGCTAGAGAGGTGAGAATGTTTGATGGCATTTTCGGTGCTGCAATTTGTACGTAAGCCGTCTTTGCACAAGAAATGTATCCTTCCCTATATACTCGAAGAGCTTTTGCTGCCCATTCTCCTGCAGGTATTGAGATGTGACCTGTGTAAAGCTGGTGAGGGAATTGTAAAGAAGCTTCACTGTCATTGAATGCGCTACAAATTTGTTGTTTGATGTGCGCAGCGGCAAAATCTTCCATACCACCAAAAATTTCGAATACGACAGAAAGATGTGAAGAGTCTCCCTCCAAATTAAGTTTCGGGATAGACTCAGGAACGGAATTAATAGGCACAATTTCAGGAAGCTCAACGTACTCCCTTTCAACCTTTTCACCACGACCTACTAATCCAAAAGCTGGAGGCATAGTTGCATTGGATGAAATTCCAGTTTCCACTCTAGATCCTGTCGTTGGTCTCGATTGTGTACCGTCTTGCCAGTCTGGCAAAGCCCACCAAGGCATCTGATCTTCGTATGTCCATTCATCTGTTTGATATTTGATCGCGTGTAAATAGATAAACAAATCTTCTGCTTTGGGATCAGGTAAGAGTGGCATCTTGCATTCTTGACAATAATGCGTCTTTCCGCTCACATTTGTGCCATTTTCTGCAACAGCCTGTTCTGATCGCTTCCTTTGCTCAGTTACACTCTCACCATTTGCACCTTCTACTTCCATTCTTTCTACTCCTTCCTCTTTTAGCATTTGTCCGAACAACACCTCATCTTTCCATCGTGCCCAATCATCATTATCATCTTTTGCCATTTTGAGAGTCGCTACTACTTCATCCAATTCTGCCGAGCCCCAAACATTCAAAGCACTACCCGGTTCAACTTTCCATCTTTGTTGTTTCAGTGATGCTTTTGTAAACATTGTAGGCGGGTGTTTTGTCCCAAATTCGATGCGCATATATCGGGTCATTTACGATAGGATGACCGATATATTGTGAATGAACTCGAATTTGATGTGTTCTTCCAGTGATTGGTCTACAATAAACAACCGAAGTATTGCTCTTGGGATCGTATGAGAGTCGATTGAAGATCGTTTCACTATGTTTTCCAAGAGGATGAACGATGCTCGTGCCTGATTGTCGATCGCATTGCAGTAGAGGTTCTTCGACTGTGACCTCTTTTTCGGGAAATTGCCCTCTCACTCGACAAACATAAGCCTTTCGCACTTTTCCCATAGCAAATTGTTCACTTAGCGTTCTAGCAGTGTCCTTTCTTGTGGTGCATACCAAGATACCTGAGGTAAGACGATCTAGCCGATTTGATGTTTGCATTGATGGGATGTTGAGTTCCTCTTGCAGCATATGAATGAGAGTATTCTTTGTATATCTACCAGTAGCATGTACTGGTATACTGCCAGGTTTTACCACCACTAACCGTCCAGCCTCATCATCTCTTTCTAAAATTCGAATCGGATCAGCGGTAACTGCGGGTTCATGTCGATGGACGAGATGTTGAATTTTATCACTCATCTTTAGAATATGATGTGGCTCAGCTCTTTCACCATTTATTCTACATTTACCCGAATGAATTGCCCATTGATAATATTCTGTTGAACGATCTCGGAATTCTGTTACTAGAACTTCGATTAATTTCCGGCCTGTCCATCTTGCTTTGACATTCGTGTCGTATTCGAACCAATAAGCTGGCTCTTTTCTAAGTTTCAACTTTGAGCTTGATGCATGATCAGCATTCGAATCTCCATTGATTGCGGCCATACTATCTTCCAATATGGGGTAGGGAAGGTGATGTCGTCAGAGTTATGGCGAGAAGAACTTTTTCCGAATTTTGGCGCTAAAAAAGAAAAAAAAATAATCGGAACAAAGGATTACCAGACCTAAAAAAAATCGGTCACGCGGGCGCTGAGAGTAGAATAAGCAAACGCACGCACGAACGCACGCACGCATACATGCGATTGAAAATTATCATCTTTCATCCTTTCTTCCTCCACTGCAAAACATATTTCGATAACGATATAATCGCATACAACATGTTCAGCGAAGATGCAAGAGTGAGCAAATCGATCATGTGGACATTAGATGCAAGATATACTGACTATAATTACCGTTCCCACAGGAAATGATCGTTCGATCAGTCGACATCGGAAAGACGTGCGTTTGCAGATTGACTCATCTCACAATACGAACTATCGACTGACTCCCTTCCCTTTCATACCCTTTTGCAACAACAGTGTCCTACACTATGGGTACGTCATTCCGTCCCACTTTCGGTGCCTCTAATTATGTTCATTTCGGCTTACAACGTTCCATTTAATTTTTCTTCAGATGGGTTCCTTTTGTCTTATTCGTCGGATTCACCAACTCTTCGCCTAGACCAAGTTTGATCAAGTGAGTGAAGCCTTGCAACTGCAATCAGATTCGGCGTTTTACTTACCCCTCCCAAATTCGTTTCATTCTTGCAGACTCATCAGTCCCTTGGCCTAATGGAAAGTTCGAAATCCGATCACCAGACCCTTTTGGGTGGCGTCAAGACCCAGCAACCGTTTCTTCCATCTCCTGAAGAATAGCAATGACACCCCCGAATTGTGCCTATGTATGATAGCTCAACTTATTGCGCCTTCCATGCGTTAAAAAAAATCCATCACTCTTACAATCATAAAATCTTAACGATGAACAAAGGGGGCTGAAAGTACTAAAAAGGACATCATAAACATAAATGGGCGTCTTTCTTCCGAACAAAGAGGAGGGACAAAGAGGGAGAATGAGAATTCATAATCATCTTTGCTTGCAGTCTCGACACACACATATCTTGCCCCCTTCTTCAATTCATTCAACGGTCCGACTTTTGCGTATTGCAGCAGCATACCGGTCGGACCGCGCTAAATAAAAATTAATAAACAGATTCTCCCCTAAAAGCGCCCAAAGCAGAACAAGTTGATGCATGCATGGTAAAGTACAAATACAAGCTACTTTGTAGAGCTGACAAAATGTTTTCTCTCCATCATCTCAACAGCTTTTTTCAACTCAAGATGAAGAGGATTGCTTTCTCTGTACTATTGTTGATCGGACTAATTGCGAGCTGCGATGCGCTAGCACTTTGGCCAAAGCCACATTCTTTAGAACATGGAAATGGAGCAAGACGATTAGATTCAAGATTTACGATCAAATTGGCAGAAAATGAATGGAAGCACGATAAAGACTTACAAGAAGCAATTCATCGTACTCTCAAAAGAATTAATAGTTCAAGCATTTGGCCTTATACGATCGATTACGGTGCAAGTAAAGCTGAAAAAGCATCAAAATCTTCTCCTATTACCGCTCTTGAAATTCGTAAAGGATCTTCTCATAAACGTAATACGAAACCATTCATTTCGCATACTAAAGACAAGATGAAAAAGACTGGAAATCATTTACACGCATTAAGTGCACAACCTTTAGAACATTTGGATGAATCGTATACTTTACAAGTTCCACAGGATGGCGTTGCCGTTCTTCATTCTTCTAATGCTTTAGGTGTTTTGCGTGGACTTACGACATTCTCTCAATTGGTTTATCATGGTCAACACGGTCATGATTATGTGGACGGCACCCCAATCGTAATCGAAGACAAGGCTCACTTCCCTTATAGAGGTATTATGATCGATACCGCAAGAAATTTTATTCCACCAAACGTTATCAAACATCAATTAGATGCAATGGAATTGGTTAAACTCAATCAACTTCATTGGCATATCACAGATACTTCATCTTGGCCACTCGGTTTAAAGACAAAAGGGATGGATGTTTTAGCAAGAAAAGGTGCTTATCCAAACAGTATTTATGAACCTGAAACGATTAAACATATCGTTAAATATGCTGCTCAACGTGGTATTTCGGTTATTATTGAAATTGATATGCCTGGTCATCAATATATGGGAGTGAAAGATTATCCTGGCGATTTGATCACTTGCGGCAATAGAAAAGATTGGGATAAATGGGCTGCTGAACCGCCAAGTGGACATTTAGATATTCGCAAACCTGCTGCAACCGAATTAATGAAAAATATATTTTCTGAATTAAGCCATTATCTCACAAGCCCATACATTAGCACGGGTAATGATGAAGTTGAAGCGCAATGTTATGGTCTAAAGAAAAGCGATAAGAAAGGTATGGATAAAATTCTTGCACCTTTTGTTGATTCTGTTCATTCTCATTTGAAAAAGCTAGGCAAAACTCCAATGGTATGGGAAGAAGCAACACTTGATTATCCAAAGACATCAAAAGTTCTTAAATCAGGTACATTAGTAGAAGCATGGACATCATCTGCCAACGTGAAAAAGATTTTAGAAGCAAGAGAAGATACACATATCGTACATGCACCTTCAGATTATTTTTATTTAGATTGTGGAATGGGAGATTTTACAGGTGGAAATGGTGATGGAAAATCATGGTGTGATTATAATTCATGGAAAAGAATTTATTCTTTTGATCCTTATAATGGAACACATGGTATTAAAAATGGAAGAGAAAGAATTGCAGGTGGTGAAACTGCTTTATGGGGTGAACAAACGGATGAAGCGAATTTAGAAAGTTTACTTTGGCCAAGAGCAGCTTCAGCAGCAGAAGTTTTTTGGACAGGTCAAAGTGCAAAAGTTAATGGACAAAAACATAAACGTAATCTTAGAGATGCTTTACCACGTTTATTGGAACTTAGAGGTCGTCTTCGTTCTATCGGAATTAGGGCTGCTCCTTTACAACCTCAATGGTGTACCATTCGTCCTGGCCAATGTGATGCAGCGGAATAATGGCAGGGCTACCTTTTTTTTGTGATACATATCGGAAAACACACATTGTATTATAGTCATTTCTCTTTATTTTCATTTTTATCATCTTCATAAACAAAAGTACACAATTTGTTTAACAATAAATGGAATTTAGGTAAGCCAGGAGATGACATAGTATGCAATACCGCTGATAAAGCTAGATTAGGCAATCTTTGTGTATTGATATGATATGCAGCATTTCTTACTTGACGTCAATTGTGTGACACTCTCGGCTATGATCCAACAAACACTGCCTTTGCTTTCAAAAGTCGTTGATCCTTTCGCAGTTGCTCTTAGTTGCGATTTGAGAATTGTTGATTGGATTTTTAATACCTTTGCATATATGTTTTTTAAGAGATATAAGCTCACAAAAAAATAATAATCCACGAAAGTTGTCTCTCCACTTTTCAACTTCAATCATGTTATTTATCAAATTATTATTTGTCACAGCTTTGATGACAATTTGTACTTATCATCATGCCAACGCATCAATCATTCTTAAACCTCGCGCTGATGATGATGGTTTGAATGATATTGATATCAACGTGACCGATGAAGTATATATCTCTGAACCTGCATTCATTCGTCGTGCTAGCGATCCAAACAAACGTAAAAGTCGCGATAGTAGTCCAGAAAAGAAAAATGATAAAAATTCTGCAAAATCAACACCTCCGCCTTCTCGTCCTAGTTCTAGTGATAAAGTAGATGTTAGTCTTCATCATAATGCTGGTAATGCAATTAGCGCTGAAGATTGGGATAAATTTACTCAATTATTGCAAAAAGGCAAAGATGACGGCAACAAAAAAGGCAATACATCACAATAGTTTTTCCTTTCTTCTTCTACAAACACAATAAAAGCTGGCTTTTTTTGTAATGAGTTTATGTTCATGTCTTTTTTTTTGTCTACAATCTTTCTCATTTCCCCCACAAATCAATTTAAATAATGTTTATGCTATAGTCTGATCAGTCCGTATAGCCAAATGGTAATATCGAATTTCAGGAGCAATTTCCGTTAATGGTACTTCCCCTATGTGCCATAATTTATCAACTCCTTTAATCAACCTGATATTCTTTAATGTTGTAATAAGTACATACTTATTCTCCTATAACTTTTAAATTCAATAAAGAGATTGCTATAAAACTGAGTTCTCTTTATCATTCCCTTCTCTTTCCTTCGTTCTCTGAGTATACACTCATTCAACGATGCTCTTTCCACATTTTGCCATTGTATTGGCAACCATTTGTCTCTTTAATCATGCCTCTGCTACTGCAATCCGTAAGAATGCAGCTACCCTCCCAAATGGAGTTGAACCAAGTGCAGGTTGTCAAAAATGCCAATCAAGTTTATCATTTGCAGGAGCAAAAGCAAAAGAGTATGCTGTAGGAACACAAATGTATGTATTCATTAATTATCAGAAAGTGATTGATTTGCTGACCAAGAATGTTCTCCCTTTTCCTTAGTCCCGGTCTTCCATTTAAAACAAAAAACTCATGGGCAGGTAATATCCCGATAGAAAGTGATAAAGTTAAAAATGGTTCTTTATTCATGTGGATGTGGGGAAAAGATGATATAAATTCAGGTGAAGATTTAATAATTTGGATAAACGGAGGTCCAGGATGTAGTTCCATGTTTGGACTTTCACATGAAAATGGACCTTTTCATATTCAAGAAACGGAAAATGATGTAAGTAAACCAAATGAATATTCTTGGACAAAAATTTCAAATATCGTTTACGTTGATCAACCTGCTAATGTTGGTTTTTCAACTGGAAGAACGTATTTTACAAATGAAACGCAAATTGCAAAAGAGTTCGTTAGCTTTTTGAAACACTTTTACGAAATCTTTCCAGAACTTAAAGCTAAAAAGCTTTGGATCACAGGAGAATCTTATGCAGGCGTGTATTTGCCTCCAATATTGGCAGAGATTTACAAATCTGGAGTGACAAATCAATTACAGGGCACCTTGATCGTTGACGGAGTCGTGACGCCAGAAGAGACGCTTGATGCAACAACATACCAGTTTGCCGTTAAACATAAAGCGGATTTCAACTTTTCAGAAGAAGATTTACAAGATATCAAAAATGAGGCAGCTCCTTGCAATTTGACAGACTACGTCGAGCGAAATCTACATTATCCTGCTAAACCACCATTACCCGATTTTGATGATTCATGCTCTCCATATGATATGATGTTAACACGCGCTTTAGATATTAATGAAAACTTCAACGTTTACAACGTAAAGAAGCCTCACCCAACGGATAATTACGATAATATTGATTACACCGATAAATTTTTCGATAATCCAGCATTGCAATCATACATTCATGCACCACATAAAGATTGGCAACAATGTTCGTATGTATTCTTGCATGGTGATAATGATCATTCTCCAGATAGGTATCCCGACCAAAAGCACAGTGTATTAGCACAAGTGATCGAAAAAAGCAAGAAGTTTGTCTTGGTTAATGGTAATGTGAGTATTCAAACACTTTCATAGAATTCCATTAAGTTCCATAAATGCTAAAAGTTTCTATCCTTCTCTCCTTCCCTTCTTCCCTCCCAGTTGGATGCAAGAGTGATGACCAATATGACCGCTCTGGCTTTGCAAAATTTGACTTGGGGCAACGCAACAGGTTTCAAGAAAGCTTTAGTGACACCTTTATATGACATTGATGGCGAGCAAACTGGCTCATTTACCGAAGAACGTGGCTTGACTTTTGCACAAATATTTGAATCAGGTCATATGTTACCAAAAGATCTTCCAAAGACCGCATTCGCTGCCGTTTTGAATTTGCTAGGCAAGAAAGATTGGTCGAAGAAGTGAATGTCGATTTTACCCAACTTGATTTCATGATCTCTCAAACTTCCTTCTTGTATCGTTTTACATCCACTAATCCTCATAGCGTAATGATATAGTTCTCTTCCGTCAATTTCCTCCGACACCAAGTGGATCATAGACTGTCTTTGAAGCAGCTACTGGGCGTACTGCTTTGGCGTTGTGAACCTTTACAAGATCCGAATCTGGTGGTAGAGTCGGGCCATTTTCTGATGCAGACACAACCTTAGATTCCGAATGTACATTCGAGGTGTCGTCTAACGATCGTTGGAAACGAGCTCCGAATGCCCTATTCTTGTCCCCCTTTGATGTTGAAGTTGGTGGATAAGTTGTCGAAGCAGAAGAAGTAGTATTGTTAGGCTGCAAATCAATTCTAGCGTTTCCACTTTTGCCATTCGTATCTTCTTTTCCTAATTGCATCACAGAAGGATCAAATTCTACAGCTTGTCCAGAAAGAACGTCCCTAATATGCTTCAATGCTGTTAAGCTTACTAGCAAGCTTAATTGCTGTTCATCTTCAGCAAGATCCACTTCATCTTTCTTTACCTTTCCCTCAACTTCTCCTGCCCAACGTTTTTGCAAAACATCAATAATTTCATTCATAGTCTTTCCCATTTGTCCATTCAATGATCGTATTTTATCCAATTGTTGTTTAGGTGTTTGATCAATTGTTGCTGTTGTTTCTCTTCTTCCGCTAATTACATTCATAGAGGGAGGAAATCCATCATTTGATGCATTTTGCGCAGCATGTGCTTGATATGCTGCATTGACAGTACGTTGAACGTTTGTGATTGCTCTATTAAAACCCGCTCCTAACGATTGAGCAGAAATACCTCTAGTTAATTCTGTTAACATTGGAGCTGTATAGCCAAAAGAAGTTGTTCCGCCGCTTCTAGTATTAATATCACTTTCATTCCAAGAACCTGGTACTTTACGAGTATATGGCATTTCTCTTCCACTCAAGACAGCCGTATGACGTCTATGTGCTTGTCTTGCTTCGTCCATCAATGCACGTACCGATTCTCCAGATTCGACTATTCCAGTTGGATAATTGAGTAGTGTACGTAAAGCAGTTGGATTATCACTGATTAACAAAGTATCGCGAATACGTATAATCAATGCAACACAAATATGATCCACAAGAAATAATGTTGGATCTAATTCGTACAACGTATCCCAAACTTCAATTGTTACTTCTTGCGGAAGTTCACGTAGGAATAAGAGCTTGATCCAGCGAATTGCAAATATTGACATTGATACACCAATTCGTTTCAGATGACGTGATAAATCTACATCATTCGATGAAAGTGATTCTTCCACCATATCACAATGTTGTTGAATTGGAAGCTTTGAAGATCCAATCGATTTCCATTCATACCATCGTTTAGCTTTAATCATAATCGTCTGAAATAAAGCAAAGGAATCTGCTTCTACATCATCTGCTTGTACGAGGGGCTGTTTTGAAGAAGATGAAGGGGATTGCAGCATTCCATTTTCCGCATCTTCTTTCACCATCAACCAACAAACACCAGCAATTTCATGCATACCTTGTCGATATCCTACATGAAGGTTTTCGTCTGATAAACCCCATACGAACAAAATTGAGCTTAATTGCGAAACAAATCTATCTTTTTCTCCCAAAGGTCCATTTTTGAAACGATCTTCTTCTTCTGGAAAAGCACGAATTACATCTTTTTGAATTTGTTCTAATGTTGTCAAATTTGCAAAATGTGAATGCCAAGGGTTATCATCTGCAAGACTGAGAGGATTGTTAATATCAACGGGTTTTGGTGGTTTGTTGGTAGATTGACCATTCTTTATTTCCATTCCAAATCCTTCCGGATAACTTCCATCAGGTGCTCTTAATACTCTCTTTTTCAATTCGATATATCGTCTTCTTTCTTGAGTCAATGAAACAGACCATTGTTCAGGCTCATGCCTCAATAAACCCTTTCCGTCGCCAAGATCTATTCTCCATCGTATAGATCGTGGTATGGATGTTGAAGTCATTGCTAGAGTTGAAGATGTGATGGCTGGAAGGAGAATGAATGCATCTTTACAAGCTTACAATCAGTAGTCTTTAGCGTCGGCGCCTTTCCCCAGATGCATACGCACAGATCACGTTCAAAAAATCCACAAGTACACATCATTTTTAAGGTTTTCTCCTCACATGCAGCATTGTCATACAAAATACAAAATTTATGATAGAATACACTCTAGAACATCTATACCGCACCATTTTCATCGCTAGCCTCATCATCCAATCCTCCATCCCATCTTCCAGCGCCTGCAAATATATCTTCATCCTCCTCTTCACTATCTTCGACGGGGGCTTGTGTGTGATCGATCGTAGTTTGGATGTTTTTTGAAGGTGTCATATCTTCTACAGACGGAGCAGGCTCTTTCGAATGAGAATTTTCATTTTCTTCTACTACTTCCTTCTCAGACTGTTGAGTTGTAGTGTTCGGATTCTCTTCCTCCTTATTGATCTTTTTGGATACTTTTGCTCTCTTGGATTGAGTCGGAACGTCATCCTGTGTTGCCTCTGTCGCATCACTCTTCACATTGGTGCCTTTATCCTTTCTCTTCTTACGCATCCTCTTGCCATTTCTCCAAATGTATTCTGGACTCTCTTCCTCCTTAGGTTTACTACTTCCAATAGGTTTGAATTTATCATTCTTGATTTGAGATGTAGTGTTTGTATAAGTTTCCTTTTCCATCTTTCTCTTTTCAGAATTTAAATTGAATGCATTCTCTAAATCATCATCTCCATTCATCTTTGCACGTTGTTGTTCTAAAAGTGCAAAATCTAATCCATTCACCAAGACTGTATGTTTTGCATCTCCTCCTAAGAATGACATTTGTTGACGTAATTGTTGACGTTCTGATTCACTTTTTGCACTCTCTAGTCTTTTTGCGAAATCTTCTTTTAACTTTTCTACATCATTATATTCGTTCAATTCTTCTTGTCCTGATCTACGTGCTGCTGCTCGATCGGTATAATTTTCTGCATATAATTTCTTTAATCGAGCACGTTCATTTTTCTCTTCTTCATCTTCTTCTTGTTCTGTTGATGTTGCATTCTTTCCTAACTTTCTTGGAACAAGTTGAATTTCATCTTTATTTGATATATTTGCTGTCCCTGATCGCTTTTGACTTTTACCAAACACTCTCTTCGATTTTCGTTCACGATCATGTTCTGCATTGCCTCCTCCTCCCCCTCCCCCAACAGAGCTTTGTGAAGATACCAATTGACGAAATGCGCTTTGATCCATCACCGCCACACAATTTGATTATCAAGTTTTACCACATCGATCGTATAGGTGGTGTACATTTGATGTTGATAGTCATAAACAAAAACACTGCATGACAGCTGCTCAGAGTTTGCGTACGCCCGCCAAAGGTAGTGGTGCATTGACGCGAATTGTCCGATATTTTTCTTTGCATTTGCTGTGCCTGAGCGCCAAGGTAATTTTAATGATGACGAAAGAAGGTCATACAAGGGGCTTATATGCTCTGAATTGATGATTGTACATTGCCTCATAAAAGTGTTGCAAATATATATATATATATATATATATATATATCCTTATCAATAAATGAAATTGTATAAAGACCCTCTTTCTCAAAACACCATGCGAATTGTTATCAATCATTTTTGTTTGATTATCTTTTATCTTTTTTCTTGCATAATTGAAACAATGGCCGGTGGAAAAAATAAAGATAAAGGCAAATATCAACAACAACAACCAGTTTACGCACAACAATACGCTGCACCTTCCGGATCATACAATCAACCATATCCACCAACAGCATACCCTTATCATCAACAACAACAATATCCACCTTCAGGATATCCACAACAACACTATGGCAGTAATTCAAATCATTATTTAGGAACTGCAGCAGCAGCAGCTGTTGGAGCAGCAGCAGGAACGGTTGCAGTTCATGGTGCAGAACATGCAGCACATAAAATTCATCGTAAAGTTCATCAAGCAACTCACTTAATCGGTCATGCGATTGGAGCTGTAGTTCGTCCACCTCATATTCATATTCCTCATGTACCTCATGTTCCTCATGTTCCGCATGCAGGTCATATTCTTCATCATCTTCGACCATCAGGTCCTGATGGTCCAAGGCCAAGACCGTGATTTCGTTTCTTTGTATATATTCTTATTGTTCATTTATGTTTATCCTTGTAAATGAAATGTCTCAAAAATTACCTTAAACCTATAAGAATTTGAGTGATTGAATTCGGAGTGTACACAATCAATTTGCCAAGATCGGAAAGATTCGATATTTTATACCCAACAATTTATAGGACACAGCTAAATTCTACCGCCCCATCTCGCCATCTGAACATATGGACATATAGCTGACACATTCTCTCCGAGTGGCGTTGCTTGTCAAGATTTGACAGTTAAACGTATTTATACTTATATTATTACACTTTGCTTTTTCATTTTTCACCCAATTCATATATACTCTTTGCTTGAAATGAAACTGGCTTACTTTATCTTATTCTCCATTACGTTGGATGTGATTCTGATAATATGTACAAGTATACCAGCATGGTCATTACCGGTCATTAAAAGAGATAAAGATATTATCGACAAGAAAGATATTCCAGTCTCTGGATCATCTTCCAAAAGCCTTCGAACGAAAACCGAAAACGAAGAAAGAAAACGAAAATTATACAGTGAAATAGGTCGAAAAGGTGGTTTAGCAACAAGTGAATCCTACCTAAAAAAAGCAAATGGTGATAAAAGAATGGCAAAAAAGATACGTTCAAATGCCGCAAAAGAAAGTATGAAAATTCGACAAGAAAGATATGCAAAAGAAACAGGTAAAGATCGATATGAGAAATCAAATGATGCTTATTTAGCTAGATATGAAGCTTCAGAATTAAAAGCGAAAGAGAAAGGCTTATCGCCGTCTAAAACAATTCAATCAAATAATATATGAATACATTGTATATTTTATTTCAATTTCATAAATGTTTATATTACTGTACAATTCATAACAACAATTCCAACAAACATATTTAATTGCTCAATGTCGAAGCTTGAAACCAGGATGATTCAATCCCAACAATTCAATCTCTTCCATTGATTTACCTTGAATACGATGATCATAATCACCACGTTCTCGTTTAACATTTTCACGTTTTTGATAAAAGTATAAAATGATACTCAACAAAGCAATTCCAGCACCTGCGCCTAAATTTAAACTGTTTCCTGGTACGAAATTTGGAGCATGTTTTGAAAGATAAGACCAAGTTGCAATTAAACCGCCCATATTACCAAACATAACTACAACTCCTATCGCACCTGCTTTTTCACTATCGTTATTTGTATTAATTGCTGCCCAAGCTGGAAGTAAAGCGCCCATTGAGAATGCACCAATACAGGTAACGAATGAACCTGCATAACGAACATTTAAATTCTTTGATCCTAAAAACATTGCATATCCAGTTAACATGAATAAAGCATTAACGAAAACGATAGGGAAACGAACGCGAATCTTTGTTGTGATATAAGCTGAAAGTAAAACACCAACTGCTCCAACAACGTTTGGTGGAACGGTTAATAATTGTTGATGAATTACTGTCTCTTTTGGATAAAGAGTTTTAACGATTGTTGGTAAAAAGAAAGCAACTCCTTGAACGGTAATATTATCCAATAAAAACATTAAAGCGCAAAAGATTGAAGTTGGAGCAAAAATACCACGAATAACTGCTTTTGAATTTGCTTTATCAACTAAAACTGTTTGACCAACCATTTCAGTTTTAAGACGAGCAGTTGCCATATACTTTTCTTCTTTTGTCAACCATTTTGCACTTTCTATACTGTTTGTTAAAGTGAAATAACCAATAACTGCTAAACCGATCGTAATAATACCTTCAACGAAAAAGATCATTTCCCATCTTTCAATTGTGCCAATTCGATCAATTTTAAGAATACCAGAAGCTAATAAACCACCAAATGCACCTGCAGAAGGAGCCATTACGATGTACATTGCTAAACGAAGGGCTAATTCATCCTTTTTATAAAATCTTGATAGATAAAAAGCAATTGAAGGAAGCATTCCTGCTTCTGCGACACCAAGCAAAAAGCGCACTGCGATGGCTGCTCCGTAAGAGGAAACGAAAGCCGTGCACATGCTCAATAAACCAAACAATCCTGCCATCGTTGCGATCCAAATCTTTGGTCCAATGATCTTTGTTAACATTGTTGATGGAATTTCGAAAACGATGTAAGAAATATAAAAGGAAGAAAGAAGGATGTTGTATTGGTATGTCTTTGAATTGATTCCTAAATCGTGTTCCAATCCAGCCAAGCGTGCATTTCCAATATTTGCACGATCGATAAAACAGAAAAGATACAATAAAGCAACTGTTGGTACGATCCAACGATCGATCTTACGTCGTAAACGTGCTTCTTCTTTTGGATCGAATTGAATTAATTCTTTACCTCGCATATCTGTTGCTAATTGACCTGGTTGTGCAGCATCAAACGTATCAAGATGAGCACCAGCTACATTTTTGTTCTCGCTGTTAAATGATTCGACATCTTGATTTGATTGAACGACTTCTGCTTCATGTCCGTCTCGGTAAAGGTGATGATTAGTTGTCTCCATTTCGAAAAGGTGTGTGTGTGTGTGTGTGTGTGAGGCTAAGAAGGGAAAAAGAGAGGAAAACCCTTTTCTGGCAGGGTGATTGAAGGAAAGAGAAAAAATGAAAATTGTGATGCGCCCTTGGTTCTGTTTATATATTTTTGTGACAAAAGGCGGAGTACAGAATTGCATATCAGCCCCGTGGGGTAATGCAAAATTTAACCAACACCGGCGGGAATCGTATAAACCCTCTCTCAATGTACACCTTCCGATAAAGGAAGTACTTTTCTCCGGTTCAAAAAGCGGAAATGACGGTGGGAATGATTTAAAATAAAAGAGCTTGTTCAGCTGAGTTTTATTATTATTCGTACGTAACAGCCTGACTTTTGATTGGCTTTTTACGCACGCATACATACTGTATGTACATCAATCGGGATTCCAGAATTAAGAGGATGTTGTGGCTTGGCGTTTACGTTTTATCATAAAAAGACTGATTTCAAGCCAAAATGTACAACACTGCGCACACATAATTCAGGTACAAAACTGACGCGAGATTAAACCGCGCGCTTGTGCCTAACTTGAATATGAGGGAAACCTGTCAAAGTGCCAAAAAAATATAATTCTTTTTTTGCCAAGACTTTTCCCTACTTCACTCTCACTCACCATGCTACCCTTTAAGATCTTCAACGCAGATCAGGAGTATGCTGCGCTGTATGTATTAGACTTATTCCCCCACTTGCCCTTACACAAATGATAGATACAGTGACTGTACAATCAGTTAAGGGCCCTTCCGGTCCATCTGTCGGAAGCAATATAACCTCTATCCAACCCTAATCCATTCTCGGAAAAGACGGAAAGGATATTATAATCTAATCAGCCACTTTAATCATTATTGGTGGAAATGATTGAATTTTCGGATATTCGGTGATACATAGATAATCATTCCTGTTTTTCGTTTTGTTCTATGGCATATTTTATCAAAAGTTGATCTAATGCTTCATTTATATCTTTTGCAATTTGTTGAACTTCGATTTGTTGTTGTTCGGGAAAGATTAAATTCATTTGATTTGTTATCGTACGCATACTTGAATTTATAGCTTCTATATCCGCTCTAACATACGTTAACGCTCCTTTTGATTCCATTGAAGGATAGAGTGCATTCATTCTCGTAACAATAATTTGAGATTTTTCACTTACAACTTTAAATAAAATTAAATATTCTTTTGCATCTTCTTGTTCAGGTAAAGGTTTAATTGTTAACTTTTGTGTGAAGTCTGATAAAGATTGTAGCTTTTTTACTAATGATGAAGATGCTCTTCCGATTGATAAGATTTGTAAAACACTTGGTTGATCTGATTGACATCTTTCAATCATTAAATCCATCGATGATTGTGCTTCAAGTGTTTCACTTTTTAAACTTTCATATGAATCAACTTTAAGTTCTGCAACCTGTCCACCCCCGAATAAATTCATTCCAAATACCATCTTTATTCTTGATTTTATTGAGTGGGTGAGTGTGTGATGTGTTGGTGGAATGGATGACCCCTATCGTATATTTACATACAAAGATATCACTATATATACATTAATGTCATTGTTAGCTCGGGAACATCAACTATACACATACCCGAAAGAAAATAAGAACACATGTCATAGAACACTTTTTAGCTTTGTTTCATGTTTTTTTTTGCATTAGCGCCAAAAGCCGGCGGGAATATTACAGGTTTCAACCATTCCCGTATCCCGAGCCTTATTCAGCACCTGCTTCCTGCTGCTTTTCGATTGCATGTCTTTGCATCTCGATGATTACAACCTGGTTTTCTACAAACGCGAGATCTTGAACTTTGTCTTTGATTGAGTAAATCATCAAATGGTCTTTCAAGATAAACACGTCTTTCTTTTTTTGGTCTACCAGAAGGACTGCTATTGCTACTACCACTGCCAATACTCCTGCCACTTCTACTACTATCACCACTTGAATTTGAATCTGAACGAGTTAAACTATGTGAAGAATCTTCTAGAGAAGAATTGATTGAGGAAGATCTCGTTTTACGATATTTTGATGATGATGATGATTTACTCTTTTCATTCTTATTTTCTCGATCAATGTTCTGAAGTGTAACAGTTTTTAAAAGTGAATTCTCGGATTTCTTAAAAGCTGCTAAAGATGCTTTTTGAATGACGTGTAACCTTGGTGAAGAAGATCTTGATCGTGTGGTTTGTGATAATAATGTATTCTCACTATTCCTTTTAAGTGAAGAACTTCGATCTAAAATACCTGCTCTTTCCATTTTATCCGAAGCTGATCTAGTTAAATGGATAGATGATTTAAACTTTAATAGTTGTGGTGATTCGGGTTGAAGATCTGTTGTATCTGTACCGATTGAAGAAGAACTTTTTTGAAGTCGACTTTTAGATGGAGTTGTAGGTGAAAAAAGTACAGGTGAGCTTAAAATAGAATTTGGACTTCCAGTTGAAGAAGTTGGTGAATCATGTGCTAATTCTGCTGAAGATCTTCTTGGCTCCCACACATCTTGTCGTACTTTGATTGATTTTAATTGATTATCTTTATTTTGAGTTGGACCTGGAACAGCTTGTACAACAAGATAAACACTTGCAAGCAGATAAAGAGTAAAAATGATGTTCTTTGTGAAATACATGATGAAATATAAAGAAGTGATGTGTTTCTTTCAAGAAAGATCTTTGTACTTTACTCTGTCATATTTATAAGTTTTACCGACTTATATCTGATTATTCCAATTGTTTACGCCAAGTAGCATAGCATTTGATAGGTGATCGAGTAATACACAGTTGCACCGAGATGAACACCGAAAAATAAATAAAATGCTGTACGTGCTGTACTCGATTTAATAAACGGTATGCAACTTGCTTGCTGATTGCTGATTAACATCTTCCTCCCGATCTTCTATTACACTTTGAGTTTGTATGATTACAGCCTGGTTTATTACAAACACCAAGCTTTGTACTTTGTCTTTGATTGAGTAAATCATCAAATGGTCTTTCAAGATATACACGTTTTTCACCTTTTTGATTTGGTGATAAAGGAGACCCACGATTAGATCCTCTCGGACTTTCTCTTGGGCTTCCCCTTAATCTTCCCGAACCACTTCCTGATGAAGAAGTAGGTGAATTTTCACTTGAACTGCCAAGTGATCTTGAACGAAGCGGATCTTTGAGTTTTATTCTTAATTCTCTAGATGGTCCAATTTAAATGTTTTTTTGATTGTTTTCGTTTTTCTTGTTGCTTTTTCCAATCGAAAGGATTACTGATGGTTTTTTGTTGATATTTATCTTTGTCTTTTCTTTTTCTTTCTTTTTCGTATGATTCAAACGTGTTTTTTCCAATCTTCATAATCTAAATTATTAAATGCTTTATTTCTCTTTAATGTCTTTTTGGTTTTCTTGAATGATAAAGTTTGTTTAAGTTTATTTTCAATTGAATTCATCATCGAAACATCTTCTTTGTTCTTATTCTGTGCTGAAGTACGACTAATCATACTTGGTTTGTTTAATTGAAAAGATGTAGAACGTAAAACTTGTTTTCCCTTTCTATCTTTTTCCATCGAAAGATGTCTTGTCGCTTTTGAAAGTGGTGGCTTTGATGATTCTATTTCCATTGCATCTACATCTTTATCTGCAGAGAAATTCTGACGGGATGGTCCCACTATTTTCACTTGATGAAGCCTAAAATTCCCATAACAAAACAAGCAAGAAATAAAAGATGTAAAGCTTCCATCGGGCGAATCAGAAAATATATAATTTGTTCAAAATGATATTATCGTAAAAAAGCATAAATGTCTTTTTTATATATCCAACAAACTTAGAAGTAACGGCGTAATCCGCAAATATCAAAAAAAAACTTAGCACTGCAATTTGTGTATCATAGTTGTGTTCAGAGTGAAATTATAAATATAGCATCATGTAAGCTTGAGTAAAATTAATCAGTACAGATAAAAGAGATAAGCAGGGTTGTTTGCGTACAAAAGGGCGCAAAAGTACACCGCCGAAATTAAAGCGAGCTGAGGCCGGAACTCTGATTTTATCACAAAATCAATCTTATCTAATGATCAAAGAGAATTTGGCGAGAGAAGAGGACAAAGCTGCATTCCAAGCAGATTAGTATTTATACTGCCTGTTCACTTCCCTGGCCGCGCGCAAGCCTGTTATTTTAGACGGAGAAGAAAAAATAAAAATGAACTATTTTGTTTTTTTGAGAATAAAGTTTTTCTTGGCTGTATGCAACCAACCAACTAGCAGAACAACATGGTCGAAAAAGAAGCGCTGGTCAAAAAAGCCAAATCGAATTCAAATTCAAAGAGAGTACCATTAAGACGACCAAGAGGGAAACGAGGAGGAATAAAGAATCGTAAAGATAAATCGAGGGCGAGTGCAAGTGCAGGAATCAAAACAAATGCAAAATCTAACTCGAACAAAACAACAACAACCACAGCAATACATGCAACGCAAATTGCATTATTTCATACGTTAGAAAAACAATTAGCACAAACTGAAGATGAAAAAGAAAGAAGAAAGATAATCGAACAACAAAAATCTTTAGGTGGCTTACAAGCTTATCAAGATGCTAGCTTGTTTGGAGGTGATAAACAAAGAGGTGGTGAAACGGGTAAATGGTGTGCACAACAATTGATGGAAATAAAAGGGAAAGAGAAGGTGGGTAATGAGTGCATTCACACTTTGTAAACAAAGATTCCTGACCCTTTTTCAATACATGCCAGCTGCGACTTTTGGATGTTGGTGCACTTTCAGGAACGGCATACGATAAATATGATTGGATCGAAACGATTAGTATCGATTTAAATCCACGTAACGATCATGTTTTAAAGTACGACTTTTCGATTATCCTTTCGATGATCAAGAAAAGTTTAACGTTGTCGCTTTAAGTTTGGTGGTAAACTTGTCGGTGATTTAACAGATCGTGGAAGGATGTTGATACATGCACATAATTATTTACCTTCTGATGACGAAGGTGGATTCTTGTTCTTGGTTTTACCGCTTGCATGTGTACAAAATAGTCGTTATTGTGATCGTGAACGTCTTCGTGCTATTCTCACTTCATGCGGTTGGGGAAACGTTGTTCGTCAACATGATTCCGCAAAATTAACACATTGGCTTTGTGAAGAAACGTCAAAGAAGTGGGATGGAAAAGTATGGAAAAAGGAAGAGATCAAAAAAGGTGTTTCACTAAATAACTTTTGTATAAATGGTTCGTTGAGTGTATTTGTACGTAATAACAATAATTCAATTTGTATTATACAATTCAATGTTTTCTCTCTTATTGTGCTACCGGTCTCCAATGTCGGAATACGATTCTGCAAAACAGTGCGAGTAGCAAACAGATGAATGTCCAGATGCGTTTTGACAGTAGAATCAAAATATCAAAACCAGGAATCAGTTTTCCAGGCAGGCTGTTAGAAGGGATGAAGGTTTTTAAGTATCCGTTCCAACTTTTTGATCCACAATCATACTCACGTTTGCGGTTGATAATAATCCTCTTGTCGTTTAACATAAAATCGTCCATCTGCACCACGCTGTAGATAGAAAACGACGATAGAGCGTAAAGTTGGCGCATATAATGCTCTTGGTAAGATTGTAGATACCCATCTTTGCGTTACATCCAAGAATATCTTGTTTGATTCTTTATCAAAGGCTGGTCAAGGGAGGTTATGGGAGGATGAGATTAGCTTTGATTTTCCTGTGTGTATTTAACAATTTTAGAAATCACTCACCAACATTATGTACTTCAACTTGCGGAATGAATAAACATCTTTGCCATTGAAAGATTGCTAAAATTTTCGTATCTCTTGAAGATGAACTTGAAGTAACAAGATAAAATGGATGATCAAAACTTGCATCAGGTGCATAAAATTTTCTTAATGTTTCACGTTGAATGGTTGCATTTTGTGCTCCAACTATTCCTTTTATCACATTTCCAATTTCGTACACTGGATCTTGCATTGTGGTCGTGGTGGTTGTAGTGGTTTAGAAATAAAAGTCATCCTTCGTTTTGCGGAGAATAAACACAGGCAGCAAAAGGTGGAGGCTGGCTGCAGAAAAAAAATAAAATCAAATCCACTAAAAATTCTGAACCCCCCGCAATAATCAATTTGAAAAGAAAGGGGTGTCAGCTGACGGACATGGAAATGAAATTCAGCCGTGCCGTGGCTAATAATATACTGCTCGGATCCGATCAAGATCCGTGCCAAAACACTTAGAATGAGCAGCAATGATCCCATTTTCAATTCCTAGGAACATCCTCCAGAAAAAAAAAAAGCAACATAATTCGGTCCGAGGATCCGTGCCTTCCCCGCTCTGATAGATGCAGACAATTGAATCTTTTGTTTTACTAGATTGGCCTTTTTTTAGCGTAATTTGAGGAACGTGGTCTTCTTTTCATGCGTACGTGTTTCTTTCTTTCTACATGCAAGCACCATGATAGTTTTGTTCCTGACCCTCTCTTAGTGCCTTAAAATATGTATGATCTGATATTCTCTTACCCTCTCCTATCATCTACGACCGCTCATTCCTCTTCATCATGGCTGCTATCCCCCTCCTCCTTCTCGCACTCTGTTGTGGTTTAGTTGGATGTGCACCTGCACAATATCACAATCAAGATTAATGACTCGCGACATTGATAGTTTCAAAGGTCACCCATACCCTATCAATCTACCACTTTTACAATTTAAGCCATCAAAACAAAGTGAATCCTCTTTCAAAGTGATGGTAATCACTGATACACATTTATTAGACGATCAAACAGTACCAGGAAATGCAAGTAACGTTGCTATAGCATCAAGAAATGCAGTAAGAACATACATTTCACAAGAGCCAACCTGATTTCGTTGTTCATCTTGGAGATTTAATAAGTGGAGAAGCAGCAAATAATACAAAAGACGTTCAAAATGCAATACGTGAAATTTTAAGTCCAATGAAAGATAAACGAATTCCATTTTCAACAACAAAAGGTAATCATGATAACGATAAATATTCAACTCATGGTCGTATAACGGATATTGAACGTAATTATGCACCTTCTTTAAGTTATACACGTAAAGCACCAAAAAATGTTGGAGGAGGTGAATATGGAACGGATAATTATTGGGTTCCAATCTTTCCTTCCGGCTTTATTGATCCAAATAAAGTTTCTCCAGAAGTTTTACTCTGGTTCTTTGATTCTCGTGCGGGTAGAAAGATGTTATCTCAAGGTTCAGGTCCTGTTGATGATTGGGTTGATGATTCAGTTGCTGATTGGATCAATAGCGAAACTGAAAAGATGGAAAAAGCTTGGGGTCACGTTCCACCAGGTTTAATTTTCGTTCATATTCCTGTTCATGAACATTATACGACTCAAAACGATTCTCCTTATTCTGATCATGTTGGTGGTGTTCCAGATGAAACGCCTGCAAATTATACCAATAAAGGTCTCCAATATGAAGGTTTGAATGATGATAAACCATTAGCATCTCAAGGTCAAGAGAATGATCAAGGTGAGTAGAAATGCATGTCTAACATAAAATTCGATATTATATTGATTTTTTACCCCCCTCCTTCAGATATCTACGCTGGCCAAGATCGCTCATTCTTGAACGCATTCATGAACAGTAAAGCTGGAAAAGCATACATTCATGGAATCGTAAGTGGTCATGATCACGGTAACGATTGGTGTGCACCGAGTTCTTTAAAATCCTCTGTTGGTCAAATTGTACCTGTTTGTTTTGCAAAACATTCAGGTTATGGTGGTTATGATTATGATAATTGGAATCATGGTGCTCGTATTTTTCAATTTAACCAAGAAAATGTTCAACGTGGAGTTGAAACTTATGTTCGATTCGAAACTGGAGAAAAACGTTATTCAACTAATTTGAATTCGAAATGGGCAACCGAGGTACCTGCTTAAATAACAAGCATTTATGTAGTTATATATTCGTAGCTGGAATACGATGATGGTGAGAAAGAGTCAACACATAGTCTAGTCTAATTCAACCCTTAAATCCAGATTTATTTCGTGCAGCATAGTGTGCAGCAAGCAGCATTTAAGCTCTACACGCAGCGCAGCGCTGCACTACGTCAGTTTCACTTTGAACCCTTTTAAATTTGAACGCCGATCATTCTCTCTCCCTTTTTGTTCCAAAACGGTCCGTGCGATTTGTCCGACTTATTCAAGAATCAAAAGTTGAATAAAGTTTCTTTTTGGTCAATCACCACCCAAAAAGTCTTCCTAAAAACAACATGTCATCTGAATCTGAAGATAGAATCTCTTCTTCTTCTTCTTCTACAATTGAAGAGATTAATCAACCTTCAATTCCACCTTTACGTTCCGCTGCAACTTCTGATTCTGGATTTGATGGTGCAGTAGACAACACAAATGAACCAAGTTCACTTTCATCTTTCAATCCTACAATCGTTGATGATCTTCATTCGACAGCAATAGGTACGCCACCTTGATTGGATACTCCCCCTACGCATACATCTACGCAAAATGCATTTTTCAATTCAGTCACTAGATCAAGCTTAAGTGCAGGAACAGAAGGTTTAGTTTTATATGATCTGACAAGGTGCTGCGCCATATAACAAAGAATTTAGTCCACATTGTGTAAAAACATTAATGGATTTTAAAACTTTTAGATATTGGTTATGATCGTCAAAGGTTAACATTTTTACAAATTCGAACTGAATTAGCGAAACGTATAGGTGATAATGCAGCAACCGTTCCAACATTAGAATTAAGTGATGGTACACATTTACAAGATAGTTTGGTTAATTGCAAATTGGCTTGCAAATCATCATCCAAAAGGTCATGCTTTATTTCCTTTTCAATCTTCTAAACCTTTTGCTGCTTCTCTTAACGCTTGGGGAAGATCAAATTTTGCTCCTCAAGTTCGTCCACTTACTAGACCACCAATTCATGACAACCTTACTGGAGAATCAAAAATATACTTTGAACAAGTTAAAGTTGGTAAACAAAAATTAGAAAAAATGCGTTCAATAACACAATCAGAACGTGAAGAGCAGATTCAAAATGCATTATTGCTTTAGAACCAATCCAAGACGCTCTTTCTGCCGTACGTGAAAGTCATAATTCTTCTGCCCAAAGTTTATCAACCGTTCCTCTTTGGCTTGAAGGAAGTCAAGAACCAACTCATGCAGATTTTTGCGTTTATGGTTGGTACGTTCATTCCCGTTCAACCGGGCCTTCTATCACTCGTGAAATTTGGCACGCTCTCCCTCTTGTATCTCAATGGATTAACGCTCTAACGCATGGGCAGGAAATGAAATCACAAAAGATTTCTTCTAGTTCTTTTCGTAGAATACAATCGTCTAAAATTAATATTTTTTTCATTCATTCATTGGTCATTAAGGGCAGCCAAAAAAAAACGGCGCTATACAATTAATATTCTTTTTTTTAGGTACCTCACTCTTCAGCTTGTTCATGTCCCCAAGGGTTCACAGCAAACACCTTGATAACTGGTGGTGCTTTCTCCATATCTGCTGTAATAACAACAGGACATGTTTGAAGTTCCTTAACTTCTTGAATTCTATGACCGGTTGTAGAAATCTTTGCTCCTTGACAAGGAATTTCATTATTTTGGAAACTTTTTGTTCTTTGTTCACTACCTTCTGCATCTTCTCCACTCCAAACTTTACGTTGGGCTTCCTTTAATTCTTCATCATCATCGTCTTCAAACAAAGCTGCTTCCGCATCTGTAGTCTGACTAGTCATTCGCATTTCTTGCTTTTGAGCATGATGTTGAGCGTATGCACGAATAGCCTTCAAATGAGAATCATCGCTTCGTTCATTCAACCATTCAATCGTATCCTTTCCACGAGTCCAGTATAAGCTCAAAACACCGTCATGTTCATCGTACGAATGATGTTCAACAGGAATTTGATCGACATGAACTCGTTTCTCAATTCCGAATTCATGAACAATCACATCGAATGCGGCATCCAAAACTCCCATAATTGTTGCTTGACGAATCACAGGTCCATAACGAACTGTAAGATCGTGAATTAACAAGCACAAGAACAAATGATCGCTTTGCTCTTGTGCCAATTTGGCCGCATCACGTTTGACGTTACATTGTTGTGCAATCTTTGCCATACCTTCAGAATCGATTGGGAACTTTTCTGCTGCAGTCAAGATATTCTCCAATTGTCTATGAACCATCACATCAGCATAACGACGAATGGGACTGGTAAAGTGTGTGTAAAGTGGAACGTTGAGCGCAAAATGCGAATATTTCGAGATATCCACCATGCCTGTGCAGAAGTACTTGGCACGTAGCATTGATTTGGTAATCAAGGCTTCCAATGTTTTGCGCGTTGTATCATCTTTGATCGCTTGTAAGCTCTTGTAAATTGTACCACCACTGCTTGTATCAATTTGGAAGCCCATTTGTTCTGCACGTCTCTCAAATCCAGCAAGTCTTCGTTCGAGAGGCTTTTCGTGTCTACGCAATAATGCAAGATCTGGCAAACCTGCAGCGACCTGTTGAGCAACTGTCATATTAGCTAACAGCATAAATTCCTCGATCAAACGATTTGCTTCCTTTTGTTTGTGTGTCGTCGTATCAGTAGGCATGCCATTCTCATCCAATCGGAAAGATAACTTAATATTATCAATTCGAACGGCACCCATTCTCGAATCGACGATTACGCATCTTTTGTGCTAAGCCGTGCAAGATTTGAATGTCTGCCTCTACGTCAGCAACAGGATGGGTATTAACTTTACTGGCATCAATATGATTACCGTCAATCACTTCTTGAGCATCCCCATAAGCCAATTGACCGCATGACTTGATTACCGTTCTACCCATCCAAGTTCCAATGACATGTGCATCTTTGTTCATCGTGAACACACATGAGTATGCCAATCGCTCCACGCCGGGACGCAAAGAGCATAATTCCTCACTGAGAGTAGGAGGTAACATGGGAATCATACGTTCGACCATATAAACCGAAGTACCGCGTTTGCGAGCTTCACGATCCAAGGCTGAGCCCATCTTGACAAAATATGAAACATCAGCGATATGTACACCAATCTCATACAATCCACCGTCCAATTTAACAACACTGACTGCATCATCCAAATCTTTTGCTGTTGGTGGATCAATCGTAAACACGCGATTGTTTCGGAAATCACGACGAGTGGTGTATTCACGTTCAGGAATGGACCATGGTAGAGGTGGGAGGCATTTGAGAGCACTATCGGTGAAATTTTCGTCGATGCTCAAGCATTCTTTAAAGATTGCTGCCGATAATGCTTCCCGATTTCCAATTACACCTAATTCCTCTACAAGCGTACCGAAAGGATGCAAAGAGGTTAAAGGCCAACGTTTGATAGAACAGACAAATAATCTGTTCTCGTTTGCTTTTGGATCGTCCCAGAATTCGGTTGGTGCTTGATCGGCAGGAATAGCAACCAGTGGGCAACGTTTGTCGCTAGGACGGAACCAAATGATCTTGGGGCGTTGTGATGCGTTGTACGTATCATAATTGGACGCATCACCACCTTCCCGTGCAGCACGTTCGGCCTGCTGTTTCTCCTTCGTAGCCGCACTGCTGGGACGCAAAAGACCAATGGTACCCGAGAAGAGTTTGTTAGGCGTGCGTTCGATGATCGCAACAACGTGTCCCAGCCAACGCAGGCGGTGCATCTTCTGCTTCATTCTCATCGTCAATCAAACGTAATTGACTTCCTTCAACCTCCAAATCATCCTTGGCCTTGTCAGGTCGTCTAGAAGATGACATGTTCTGGGCAGCATTTTGACCTTGTTCCTCTTTGCGCTTCTTCTTGTCTTCCTTTTCTTTTTGATTGACCATACCTCATTAGGATCCAACAGTTCAACAGCAACAACATCACCATCTAAAGCACGATTACGATCTTTGCTTCCACTGATGAAGATATCGCTCTGAAGAACTTCTGTTGCAACATAAGCATCTGAACGGTTGCGTTGTTGACACGCAAAACACCAACAACAATCTTTCCAGCAGCCAAAGAGGAGGTAAACTAGCTTGAGGAAGGTAGGAGCCAAATAATGCTTTACGTTGTGGTCCTGCAGGACTGAGTGGTCCTTGTCCTGAGAATCCAGCGCCCATCAAAGCAGGATTAAAGCCGCCTCCGAACGAAGCATTCTTTTGGTGTCCATGCCCGATGACCACCGCCTCCGCCAGCTTGAGCACGGATTTGATGAAGATTGATCAATTGAGCTTGTGCGGCTGCTAGGTCATGCATTTGCGATGGTGTTCCTCCATTGATACGCCAATTTTGGGAGCCTGTACGACCGTGTCCTCGTCCACCGGCGCCACCGCCTCCGCCAAAGCCGTCAGCAAGATCACCCATTACCACCTCCAAAGTTCATAGCAGATAAATTGACTAAACCACCTCCGGCCATAAGATATTCAGGAGAGAGGGAAGCAAGTTGAACGGATGGGTGACTGTAATGACCACTTTGAGCAACATGTTGTTGTGGTTGAGCAAGGGGTACGCTGTATGCTTGTTGTTGATGTTGATCTGGAGGAGATGTAAAGTTGTAATCAAGGGCACCAATAGATCCATCTACAGGTGCAGGTGCAGCTTGACCTGCACCGCCAGCATTTTTGTTCAATACATTAACCGAATGACGACGGCCATGGCCACGAGGAAGTTGATTTGCTGCTTGCTGAGCCTGCACACCCGCTTGAATTTCCAAGATTTGTTCCAGAAGTGGCAAAGTTACCCATTGGTCCTGTTTGCGGTGCATAGCTTTGGAGTTCTACGATGCCCCTGCGAGACGATTGATGGGCGTTTGAGGTTGTTGCCTTCCGCTTTGAGGTTGACCACCCAAAGCGGTGGAAGGATTGAAATGAATTTGTTGTTGTAAGAGTTGCTGTTGTTGCAATTGAAGAAGTTCAAATCTGTTGTTGCAATGCAATGCTCTCATTGAATAGATCACCACCACCCATGCTTGCTGTATGTCCATGACCTCCGCGCAAAGCTGATAGGTCGAGATCATTTCGACGATGCGGCTCAAAGCCTGCCATACTCAAGCTGCCTTGATGGTGACCACGTTGCTGAGAGGATGGTGATTGGTAGGAACGGTGGGGTCAAATGCATGTGTGCCTGCGAAATCAGCAATACTGCTACCATCATCACCTTCTTCTCCTACAGTCTCTGCACCAATGCCTGCACTTGGAGCAGGGAAACCCATCTCGGCGAAGCGTTCTTGCAAGCTACGTTGACGTTGATGACCTTGGTTTCCGGAGGCAGAATGGCGAGCAACAGCACTTTGGAAAGCTGCATTACCAGCAAAACGAGGACCCCCTTGTCTTGATTGCAAAGCATCATCAGCTGCTACTACATCCTCTCCAAACTTGGAAGAGCGCGATTGCTGAAGCTTTGAGAGATACCATGAGATGGTCTATTCATTCCACCTTGGCGATTTCCTCCTAAACGTTGTTGCAATTGAGTTTGAAGATGTTCTTCTTGAGCTGCTAACCGACTACCAATATTTGACAACTCTGATTCTTTTTCATTGCTACCAGGATTTGTTTTGAGATCTTGAATGAGATTTTGAATGTTGTCCAGGGTCGTGTTGGAATCTGTACCGGTACGTTTGTTTGCTTGACCAGGAGCGTGTATGCTGCCAGAAGTACCTCTATTATTGTTGTTAGGACCGCCGCCTCCGCTTCCAGTTCTTGCAGGTTTTACGCCACCCGAAAAAGAGTTGGAGGGATTATGACCTCTTCTTCCACCATTTCCGCCTCAGCGGTATTTCCTCCACCACGACTTCCAGTACGACGATGACGATTGTCACCCGTTTCCTGTATTTGTTTGTTGATCTGTCATGATTTGCTTATTTTTGTGTTTTTGATATGGATGAAGTCGTTGAAAATTGAAGAAAATAAATAAGAAAAGATTGAAGAAATGAGAAAAAGAAAGTCAAAGAAGAAATCAAAGTGATTGAAAAACAAGTGAAAGTGATATGAACGAAAGAAAGACGAAAATTGATCAGTCGTCGTCGCTGTTAGTTTGATGTCAGTCTTGTATATGTTTAACTTGCTGGCATCTATGATGTGCTTAGATCAAGCCTTTGTTCCTCTATCTTGAAAAAGGATACCGAAACGTTAAAGTTGGTTGTAAGAGCTAGAAGGTGTACTCCTTTACGCGGCCCGCCACTCTTGCTTGCTGTAATTAACAAATTACCTTAGATGGCCTTAGCGTACCGCTGCATGAAGTCTCTTCTTTTTTGCCTTAACGGAAATGTGTTGTTCTCGTAATACTCGCGTAATGCCAGTTTTTTAGGTAAAGTAACAGCACTCCAAGCCCGTCGTACTTTTTAGCTTAAAAAAGACAAATAATGAGGAACACGAAAGCAAGCCAGCGAATAAATCAAAAAGCAGTTCTAATTTTGTTGCACTGCACTGTACATCTATCTATTGAAGCCCTTGTACCTCGCCAAAAATGAATGGGTAATTGCCGATTCGTGCATGTGTACAGCAAACACTCTCTTGAGTCTTGATCATTTTATGCTATTCGTCATATCATTTTTGATTATTCTGCGAATATATATAGTCTATATGATGAGCATTTATTCGTTACACTGCCTTTCGGCTTGAAAGCAGGAGGGGATATGCGATTATCAGATGCAGGACCACTTCTCGACAGCCGAATCAAGCAGGCATGGACCTACTCGATCTTCTCGTACGACGTGTACTGGCTGGCACCGGTTCTTGAGTACGTAAGCAGTAGAAACGCGTTTATCTTAGTCCACGCTTAGATTGATTATTAATTTGTCCGAAGCCGAGCCTAAAGGAAAAGTTGAAAAAGAAAGAACCGAACAAAAAAGGCGGGGAAAGAGAAGTAAGTGTTTTTGTGTCAAGTACCTCATTTTATACCTCCATCATTAAAATTTCGAAAAATGGCTTTTTCACTTAAGGAAAGACGGCATTTATGTAAGTTCAATTTATGTTTTATTTTGTTTGATTTTTTTACTGAACTTCTTCCTGTTAAATTATAGCACAGGTGCATCTAGAGGAATTGGATTAGAGATTGGAAAGTTATTAGCAAGTAAAGGTGCAAATGTAGCAGTAGCAGCCAAAACAGCAGAACCTCATGCAAAGTTACCTGGAACGATTTTTACAGCTGTTGAAGAAATTGAAAAGATAGGTAAAGAAAATAATCATAATTCAGTTCGTGGATTACCATTACAAGTTGATATTAGAGAAGCAGAAAAAGTAGAAGATGCAATTCAAAAAACTATTGATAAATTTGGAAATTTAGATATAATTATTAATAATGCATCGGCAATTAATATGTCTCCAACAATTCATGCAAAACAAAAAGTTACGATTTAATGAATTCTATCAACGTAAAAGGAACTTGGCTAGTTTCAAAGTTCGCTTTACCTCACCTTCTCAAATCGGCAGAACAAGGTAGAAAATCCTCATATACTTACGTTATCACCTCCTTTACATCTCAACTTATTTCAACCTTTTACGCAAAATCGAAAAGATGATTCAGGAGATCAATTTAAACAAGTAGGTGCTGCATATTCAGTTTCGAATTAGGAATGTCTATTGCAACCTATGCATTAGCAGCTGAAACGTTTGGAAAGGTGGCTTGCAATACGCTTTGGCCATATACCCTTATTGGAACAAGCGCAATGAAGATTGTAAGTCCAAATGCAGAGATAGAAGAACGTAGGTGGAGAAGTCCTTCAATCGTTGCAGAAGCTGCTATCAGGATATTAGAACAAGATGC